>BQNB010005253.1:53456-103050 GCA_026074375.1 Tanacetum coccineum | reverse complement strand
AACAACAAAAAATGACGAGTGAAAGTTAAATAAAAATAAGCCGAATAAAGTAGAAGAAAATAAGCCGAACCAATAAGCTCAAAACAAAACCACAAACACAATGAAAAAAACTAAAGGAACCAAGATAGAACCATGGCTCTTGATGCCAATTGAAGGATATTATAATTTTACACATTTAGTAGCTTAGAGAGAGAAAGCTAAAGAGAGAGTGGATGGGAGAACACACTCAAAAACACATACAAGATTGTGAGAAAATGCATTCAATCAACACCCTCTCCATGTGTGGAGAGGGTTAATATACTTACATCGTTGGGCCGGGCCGGGCTTTCTATGGGCTTTCCTTGGACTTTCTATAAGTCGGACCTGTTAGATTACTTAGATATTACATTGAATTGACTAACTATTATTAAGGCTCGTAAGATCGATAATGATCGTCACTTCACTAAAAACTAAATTCCTAACAATTTGGATATGGCGTATCGATTGTTTGATATAACAGCAGAATAATATTCTTCATATTTGATTTTTGTAGTTGATTTTCTGTGTTTTCTTTTTCCCGAGCCTATCCTACTGATTGTTTATCCTCTGTTTCAGGAAGTGCATGACAAGGAGTTCAACAAAGGAACTATTTACGCCTTTCAAAGATTCGGAATGAGAATTTTGCTCATCTAGGAAGCTTTTCAAGACACTAAGTCTTGACGAATCGAGATCGCCTAGATTCAATCTATTTTCTGATCTAGAAGAAAATTCCGAGGAAGAAGTAACAGAAACAATGGCGGAAACCATGGAAGAATATATGAGTAAAACCCGAGCTGACTATGGATCGGGTGTCACTAGGCCTAAAATCGATGACAAAGATCACTTTGAACTTAAAGGCCAATTTCTCAAGGAACTACGAGACCACCTTCAGCGGTTTGGATCATGAAGATGTGAATGACCATATTTAGAAAGTTCTTGAGATTGCTGATTTATTCTATATTCTAAATATAACTTAAGACCAAATAATGCTTTGAGCCTTCCCTATGTCCCTAACTCGAGCCGCGAGTCATTGGCTAAGAAAAAAACCATCTGGTTCGATTAAAACTTAGGAAGATCTGAAAGCAAAATTTCTAAGCAAATATTGTCCACTTGCTCGAACTGCAAAGAAAATGGAGGAGATCAATAGCTTTCAGCAAGAACCCGATGAAACACTTTACCAAGCATTGGAAAGATTCAAAGAATTATTTATGAAGTTCCCTCAACACTATTTAACGGAGACGCGGGAGGTTATCTTGTTTTATAATCGATTGGAAGTTCCAACTAGACAAATTCTTGATTCCAAGGGTGCTATACCAACAAAGACAGCTGCTAATGCAAAAGTAGCCATCCAAGAGATGGCGGAATATTCTCAAAAATTGCACAACGGAACATCTCGATCAAGAAGTACTAAAACTTCTGATAGATTGGCTGCAATTCAAGCACAACTCAATAATCTTGGAAGAGAAATCAAGAAGGTGAATGAAAAGGTATATGCTGCTCGGGTGAGATGTGAGCTTTGTAAAGGACCCCACTACACCAAAGACTGTCCACTCAAAGAAGAAGGTAAAACCCTTGAAGAATCTTATTATACTCAATTTGGTGCACCCTTCCAACAAGGAGGGCAATATAGAGCAGCAGCTCTGGGATTCTACCAAAGAAATAATGCAAAACCTTCGTATCAAGAATGAAGATAATCAATGGAAGAATCACTGAGCAAGTTTATGAGTGAATCAACAAAGAGACATGAAGAAAACTCCAACTTGATCAAGGAAATTCGAGCTTCCACTGACGCTGCTATCAGAAACCAAGGAGCCTCGATCAAAACTTTAGAGATTCAAATCGGGCAAATGAGAAAGTTACTACAGGAAAGAGGATTTGGAAGTTTGCCTAGCTCTTCTAAAAAAAACTTGAGGGATCATGTTAAGTTGATCTCGACTACTGTTGAAGCTGATATGACACTGATACGCCATATAGGATCATCCCAATACGCCGTATCGGCCCAACAAAACAGTAAGCTGATATTCGAGTCAAGACAAGCGACTATTCCATTTCTAAGTCATTTGAATGATTATTATTATGATGAGAAGAAGGGATCGTATGGACTGCAATGCTTGGATGCTTACTCTTATGGAGCTACACGTGTCAACGATTCCCTACCTCGAAAGGAGAAAGACCCAAGAAGTTTCACTTTACCTTGCTATATTAATAATGTTTGCTTTGAAAATGCCCTTGCTGACTTAGGAGCTAGCGTAAGTGTCATGCCCCTCTCAACCTACATCAATCTAGGTTTAGGTGAATTAGCTCACACTAAGTTAACAATTGAATTAGTAGACAAAACAGTGAAACATCCACAGGGAATTGCTGAAAATATACTAGTAGGGATTGGTAAGTTTATTTTCCTCATAGAATTCATAATACTAGATATGACCGAGGATGTCAAAGTTCCTTTGATCCTCGAAAGACCATTTTTGTCTACCGCCCACGCTAAGATTGATGTGTTCAAAAGAAAGATTACTTTGAGGGTAGGGGATGAGAAAATTATTTTTAAAAGTGTGAAACCTACTAGTAGTTTGATTAAGAGGGTCTACATGTTAAGTTTGAGAGAACGTATGGAACTTGATTTAGAAGCTAGGCTAATGGGAGAGACTTTGGTGTTAAATAGATCGTTAGACCCTTTATATAGAGATTATATCAAATTAAACGATCTAAATGAGCCAATAAAACTTAGGAGAGATCAAGTTGATGATTTGATGCCCATCATTGAGGAAGGTGAGGTAATTGATAAACCCATGATTTACATAATCAAGAATAGGAATAATGAAAGTTTTGGCGAATACCCTAGTTTTTATGACTTTGACCGAAAGATCCATATTGATTGTGCCTACAACTTACGATTTTCATGCATGATAGGTTTTGAACATGTAAATGCTAATTTTTTCCTAATTTTGTCCATTAATGTGATGTCTAAAAAGTTCTACAATTCTATAATGAAGGACAAAATTGAATACAAAGGAAAGAACGTAGTTAGAGCTTTTATGAATGTATCTATATTTGTCAGAAAATTTTCTGTTGTAACTTCATTTTGCAGTAGTGGAAAATATGGATGGTTACCGAGATCAAGACATGGGAGATGTCATTTTTGGAGAACCATTCTGCAAAGCTTCATGTGTGGAAGCAAGAAGGTTTGACGGGTTAATCACTATCCATAATGGTAATGATAACGTGACTTACCAAATGACGCGATCACATCCAAGGTTTAAACATCTATCCAATGCCCAATGCAATAAGATCAGGCCATTACTAAAGGTGAGTGTGCATGACAAGCTGAATGGAATCTGGCATCCGTACCAAAAGATCAAAATTTTCTACAAGGGGGTCTTGAACTTAGGACCCGAATATATCCGAGATGCAAAGATGGAAGAATGGCTCACACGCAGGCACATAAGCATGCATGAGATGGAGTAGAAGGAAGCTGAAGAAAAAGTCTAACTTAAAGACTTAGCTAAAAAAGAAAAGTGCTTCCTGGGAGACAACCCGAACAATTATTTATTTTTATCGAGTCTGTCTTCCCAGACATCAATACGGCGTATCCGCTCTATACCATACGACGTATTGAATGTCTGGACGTTATCATTCCTTTATTTTTCTACATTTAAAACTTTATTGTCAGATCTGTCTATACGGCGTATTCATGCACATGATACGGCTTATTTGGCAGACTGACTCGTATAGATACTTTTTACAGGTTTCTCTATACGGCATATCCAGGTTTTTGGATACGGCGTATTGAATGCCTGTATAGTTTTTTTTATTAACCGTAGGATACCCGAGATAGGATTTTGCATGTTTTTCCTATATTTTGCACAGGACCTCGTTGTAAAAGAAATCGACAACGTTGGTGAAGTATCGATCATCTGGAATCCTATGTGTGTTGTAGTCATGCTGGAATTCAGACGCATTTACAACACACATTCTTGCTCATAAACTAAACACAGAGAATTCTACCGAGCAAATATCAGGGGAGTTTCTCGTTCTAATTCTTTTAATTTCTCGTTTTTAATGTTTTATCTATACAACAAGGACGTTGTATAATTTAAGTGGGGGGTGAGAATTAGAACGTTACTTGTCCTATTTTTCACATTAAAAATGCTTAAATTATGCTTAAATTTAATTTTTTTTTCAAGCATACTTTTGTGAAATTACTGGTTACATAACCTGCACACATAACCCTTATTAGATATTGTGTGGATTCAGCCTTATCCGTTTCCAAATGTTTACCCAAATCTCACAAAAATATGAGTGTGCTGGTGATGTTGTAGACTTTAGAACTTGGCTTGATATATCTATTCGAGACCACAATAATGAGTACTATAGATTTATGAAGAAAACTTATTTCACACAAAAGATGAACTAGAGAGAGAAAGTTGAGAGAGAAAGTAAAATGGAAAAAATGGAATGGTTGATTGAACTATGTGTGAAATACAAAGAGAACCAACACCCTCTCCATGTGTGGAGAGGGTATTTATACTTACATAAGGTGGACACGGGCCTTGGTTACATGGGCTTTCCATGGACCTTGGACTAGTTACCTATGTAAGTTTCCAAATATTACTTGACGAGCTATCTACCGATATCTATGAAGTGACCGAGACTTTTCTAGGAATTTCGTATTCCTAACAATCTCCCCCTAAGGGAGGTCACTTCATGTTACAAAAACTAAAACCTATCATACTATGAAGGTCTTCATTCTTGTGCTCGCAGACTTCTTTCTTTTTCTTATCTTGTGAACATGATGTAGTGATATTTGACTTTAGGCTTGAGCTTGTTCCTTATCTTGACTTGTATGTGAATATGTGATCTTGAACACCTTGAGATCATCAACCAAGCATAATCTCGTTTCGCCATCTTGTTAACTTTGCCATCTTGTGAACTTGTGATTGTTGGACCGACATGCTCATACCTTACTTGATTTGTTGACTTGAAAAGCTTTAATGTTGCATCTTTCTTGAAATTCTTTAACTTTAACACTTCGTCACTTCGAGAAAGACGTTCGGTATCAGAGTGACGGAAACTTCTTTGAAATTCTTTGACTTTAATACATCGTCACTTCAAGAAAGACGTACGGTATCAGAGTAGCGGAAGTCTTGAAACATGTACTTGAGCTTTCATGATGTCTTTATGTTTGTCGGTCGGGTATGAGCATGTGGCTATGGATCTTGTGAGCCAGCTGGAATCAGGAACCTCCACCACCATCTTTAAATAGCCTGCATAAAACAGTTAGCAATAAAGCGGGGGGACGAATATGGCTTTGTCATTCGCCCAGGTTTGGTTGGAGTAACCTTCAAATCCGTGAGGATCGACCTGTGATCAGATAGATTCAATTTAAGAAGAATCTTCTTGACAGGATTTCCAGCTGTAGTATTGAATCTTTCTAACACATAAGTATTAGATTCATCGTACTCAGCATGTTCTCATTATCGGAACGTCTCAAAGCAGACAGCACGATAAGAGTGAACCAGTGAGTTACTATCTCACCGATTGATATAGAAAATTGATTTGAAAATCAATCGGTGTATCACTTACAAAATTGTTTTTGTGACACACCGAGAGTGTTTATCATTTCAAAAATTCATTAACAACCGTTGATCCATTTCCTGGAACAAGTTTGATTCTTATAGAATCGCACCATCGTTTCTTTCCAGTTGTCACAAGTTTGATTCATAAAGAATCGCACAAGTTACCTACCATGAGCTTGTTTGATGTTGGCTCAAGCAGGATTTCCATCTTCATTGTGAATGAATTCACTCTGATGTTCTGGCAAAATCACAAGGATAATGCGAAGGACTCTTAAGATGTATCTTGTAATTCACATTGTGTGACTTAGCAAGAATAATTTGACAAGTGTCCTAATGAGATTTATGGATGATCTCTTTTGGCTCTAGACTCAATAGTGCACTTTGATTTTAGTGATCGGAGGCTGGAGCTGAGTGCCACCTTTTCAATATCAACTAACTCGGAGTGAGAGAGTCAATAGAAATGAGTGTATCTCCGTGAGTTTTGAAACAAAGTCTTTCTGACTTTGAGTAGCTGGGAGGGGGTTGTGCATAGCGTCACTGGGTCCATGACTGTCTTCAATGTCAGACAACACCTGAGTGTTTCTGACAGCATATGTATTGACCCGGTTTCTGCCTAAGTGTATGGAGGGCTTCTTTATTTTCACCCTTTATCCTTACATTTCTTTTTCATTCTTCAACCCCTTCAATGCATACCGAGACTTCATAACTAACACCTTGTTGGGTTTGTTCCAGTGTTAGCTCCATCTCAGTCGGCATTATTCCCTTCTCATCGGCATTAATTCCTGATTCACACGTTTTCGGTCCTTTGTATCATACCTAAGGGACTTCTACACTAACTAGCGGATATCCCTTGGTTAGATCCCTCCGGTTCTGCTGATCATGGATTTGAATACAAAAAGCCCTAACGCTTTATAAGGTTTCTTCATAAATTTAAATACATGGTCGGTCTTTTGGGTATTCCATCACAATCCTTCCAAAATCATTAAAAAGTTCAATCAAAGTGTTTGATATAAATATCAAAAGATTTACACTTTGAAAGTTTTTCATCATCACTAAAAGCTCCCCCTTAACATGTGCATCGTAATCGTAGTACATGCTAAGTGTGGAGTGCATTGAGTCCATTTTATATGATCACATTTCAATACAAATAAGATGCAGTGTAATCACATTTTCTCCCCTTATCTAAAATGTTAATCCCTTGATATTTTGGATATCAATTGATTAACTTTCGGGGACAAAATGTTATATATTACCGAACTGGAACATATTAATGCTCCCCCTCAATTTTTGAGGGTATATAAGACAATGCTGAGTACAATAATTTGAAACAATTTTGAATTTACTTAGAAATTCTTGAAAATTTGTACTCGAGCACTCCTTATTATCACCATAAAGTTACTACAACAAATATATATTTATTTTTCACAAGTAAATTAATACTAGGTTTGACCTGAATGATGAAAACATCATATGATAAAATCATATGTTTCTTTTGTCGTAGTCGTAGGTCCCTCTTTGAACAAATCTCCCACCAACGAACATTTCTAAGCTCCTCATTAACCTTCTTTCTTTCAAGAAGTTTGTCAATCTGATCTTTCTCTGTCTAAGCACTCTTTAGCATTGCTTCAACTTTCTTTCTAAGTTACGAAAGTCTTTGCTCAAACATGATAAGAAACCGATTCAATACATATGTAACTTAGCTGTGGGTTGGTGATGATCGTTGTTGATGTTAGTCTTAAGCTTCCCCCTAAACCACAATCCTTTACTTGAGAGATATGTTCCAGAACTTTCTTGCAAGCCGCATCAAGCAGTCTTAATGTATAAAGCCCAGATATCCGAAGTACACAAATAACTCGAAAACGCAACACCAAAGTCAATTAAGTCCCGGATGTCCGTATTTCTTCTTACATGATAGTGATGATATAAATTGTAACACCAAAGTCAACTAAGTCCCGGATGTCACAAGTATTCCCTCTAAGTAGTTGAAATGATAACACCTAAGTCAACTAAGTCCCAAATGTAGACATTTCTTCCTGCAGGATACTGACTATTTAAAGGAATCATCATACCTATGTGTACCTCTTTTATCAAATATTTCTACTCATTTTAAGAATAAGCTTAGTGATTGACCGGTTAGGCAAGACACTAATTGAATCAGAAAGAATCCTTCTCACGTTTTAAATAATTATACTCCTAACACTTCCCCCTACGGACTCAAATAATGCATATTGGCTAATGACGAGATGTCTCTTCCATCATGTGATAGAAATAGTGTACCCGAAAGATTCAACACAACCTAAAATCAAAAGAAGCTAACCTCAAAAGACAAAAGAAGCTAACCTCAAAAGAAGGCCAAGGACACTATCAAGTATACATCTACTCCTTCCCCCTTGCTGGTTTCGACACGTCAGAATCAGCAAAACCTTATACGCATACATATTCGAGATCGTGTTTGAAGAATTAATAAGCTTAAATCTATTCCGTGAGAATCAATTTCAAGGCTTTTAAAACTATGAAAGTATTTTACAAGCATTCTAATCTTTACAAACTATGAGGTGTTGGCAATATTGATCGAATGTAGTTTAAGGCCTGAATTCACTAAGTCTTAAATTGCTAATAAGTCCATAAAGATTTAAACAAATGACATCTAAAGCTCTTAAAGTTAATATAAATTAACTCCCCTTGAAATTATTATCCGTCATTATTCAAAACTTTATCCGTTATTTTATGACATTATTTGAAAGAATTTTAAAAGAGTATTGGATGACGATTTCCCCCTCAAATAATACCCGTTTTCTTATTAAAGATTTGTTGTCCTTGTTTGAGATGGTTGAATTGGTCTTTGAAAAATATTTTTTGTGATTACTGAAAACACTAATCATATTGAAGACACTTTTTACCAATAAAAAATAAGATTCTTCCTTATTTGACAAATAAATGCACTGACACAATACATCTATAAACATAGAAGCACGGTTGTTGGATCAAAGTAATCACAAGCCTTGGCATGGTCATAGAGTAGACCATTCCCGAGAATTAAATATCCTACACGGTTGTTAGGAACAACTGACTTTTAGACGACATGTTTTTCCCTCAGTTGAAAAGCGGGTTACTATCTGAAAATAAAAGCAAGCCAATGCAAGTTTTGAAAAACATTTGAACTTTTGCACGAACTTTATTTATGTCTATGTGTCTTTATTGAAAGACATTTCTAGGGACGTAAATATTATCGTTTGCAAAATACATGCCATTGAAAAACTTCTTTTTGTATTTTTCTCATTTTTTAATTTTGTATTTTGTTTTTATAAAGGTTTTATAAAATGAAAATCTTTTTGGTTTTTCTGATTTTATATTTTTCTCTTTTGTTTTTATAAAATTTTATAAAAATAAAAATAAAAATAAAAAATCTTTTTGTGTTTTTATAATTTTAAGTATTTACTTAGGATACAAGAAGGTTTCTCTTCTTTTGAAGATAAAGCGCACTGAAGCGTACACTCTTCTTTTCTTTGAGGAGCAGGGCCTGAAGTGTTGTCTACAGACACCATAATCATGAAGCACAAGTGTTGATCTGAAGTAATCAACAACCATTGTCCTTGTTCATCATACATAAATTCCTGGAACCCTTGGTTTCTGATATATCACTTTTTTCAGCAAACAAACTCCGAGTCTTTCCTTTTCAGGATTGCAAAATGTACCTGCACTTAAGTTAAGAGTACCTGCACTGACATTGAGAGTTTGATCGCATTTATAAGGGTTAGTGATATAATCATTTGAACCATTTGGGAGTTCACAATCAACCTTTGTTGTGCTAGATGTGAATGTCTTTCCAGTTGGAACCCACTTAAGACCAGCAGTGTTAAAAATTCTACCAGTCGGTATCCACCTAAGGTAAGATCTAGGAGTGTTTGTTTTCTCATGCACAGCGGAAGACTTATTGAGAGAAAAACTATGTCCTTTAATGATCTTCCTACCAGGTTTCTGAGTATGACTCGTTGGATCTACGGGTTTGTTACTGTTTCTAGTCTTATTGGGTTGAATCTTAGCACGAGAATTCACTTCTTTCAGGAATTTTGTTATACAGGCATCATGATTTGCATTAAAGACACACTTTTGACAAGTTGAGCACACAAAGTGTTTGAAGTCAGAGAAAGGACTAGAATTCCTAGAGTGATCTGCTTTTGGCATAACAGTTGTCGTTGGGCAACTACTCTTAGATGTTGGCAAAACCCTAGATGTTTGATTATTGCTCCTAGGTTTTGATTTGCAACTCTTAGTAGTGTTTTGTGATTTAGCAGATGGCATTACACTAGTTGTTGACTTTCTATCTCTTTCTTGTGTCTTTTTCTTAGCTTCCTCTAGATAGTAATTATGAACCATGTCATTTGAACTAAATCTTGGCATGTTCTTAGAACTATTCCTAGATGAGCTAGATGCAATCATATGATTAGGTTTTGCAAAAGCAGATTCTCTTCCCTTAGGCAAATAATGTTGAGTGACTGGTTTTGACAAAACGTTATTCACATCAACTTGGGAGGCAAACCGTGGTTTTGAAAAATTAGGTCGTTCAGATTTAAACGCATTCGGTTGTCTAACAACTGATTGGTTTCTGGGTGGTTGTAAAACCGGTTTCCCCAAGATTGATGGTTTTGCAAACTTAGTATCCACGCTATTTCCTTTTAACTTTCTTAATTCGTTTTTCAATGCTACATTCGCAAAAACCTTTTCCTGAATCAATCTGAGCCTTTAAATCAGCATTTTCAACAGTCTTACTATTTATTTGAGCAATCAGTGAGTTATTATGGTCTTTTGTCTGAACTCGTGTCTTTTTGATAGAATCGTAAAGATCTTTTAATCTGTTTATTAAATGCTTATTTTCACTTATGCAACTTCTCATTATCTGCAAGGTCAATTTAGCCACACTATGTATCCAAATTGATATTGATCCATTTTCAAGTACCCTCAATTTCACCTTGTTAATCTTGGTTTATTTACTTGTTTCATTCAAAATTTGATCATGTTGCCCGTCTTTTAAAGCTTGATTTTGATATTTAAGTTCCATGTTAACACAATGTGTTTTTCCATTCTTGAAAAGTCTTTTTGAAGTTGGGCAACGGTCTTTTTGAAAAATATTTTCATACTCGAGACACATTGGTTTGAAAATTTAGTATTGTCATGTTATCAAAATGAAGGATCAAGTAAAGAGACATGAAAGTTGACATTTCTTTAGCATTCCTGTTCAATCTCTCCTCCCCTATGAGACACATATTTGTTGAATCAGGAATGGTATTTGTACAACCTTTTTCCAACAGATGTGTGTCATAAATGGGTTCAGATTGCACAGAATGTTGTTGTTCATTAGCAAGAGTATCATGTTGAACAGTCAATTGTACCTCAGCTAATGGCTGTTTGTCATTCACGAAGTTGATCTCTGCATCCTCAGCATGTGTATCTTTCCCGGATCTGCTGCTTGAAACATGCCTTTTTGATTCTATCTCATTGCTTTCCGTACAACCAAACCAGCATCACTTTGTACTCGAATCCACCTTTCCCTCTTTTGACTGCATCACTCTATCATTCACCCTTCTGTTATTTTCTCATTTATGTTGTGCTCTTTCATCAATAGACTTCTTAACGGATTCCATGTGTTGGATCAGTGTATCACGGAATTGTTGAATCTCGGTTCGAGTATATTCTAGAAAGGACTTGCGTATCATTGCACCATCAAAATCATCGAAACAGTATCGAAAATTGATGAATGTCTGAAACTGTTTCATGAGTACTCTAAACGCACCAATGGATTAGTTTCCTTGAAATTCTTTCTCTATCAAGTTGCTTTTTCTAACAGTTACTCCAAATTTAGTAACAACGATCTCTGTGAAAGTCTGATTATCTTTGATCTTGATCAAATAGTGCCACACATGCCCGTTCGAATCCTCCCTTGATTGAAAGAACCTTGAGATGTGAATGAAGTAGGCGAAATGATATCATGCAACTTTCCTTTGCTTTGTCTTGCATTTGTTGCAACTGATATAGCTCTCTCTCTTGGAAATTAGAATTCAAAGATTCCATTGTAATTCGATGTGTGAAATGAAATTAAGGATCTTAAGTAGATTAAGTGATTTTGTTGTGGTTTGAAATCAATTACCGTTCACGGGATTTTACATATCTGTGATTTAAACCGAGAAAAAAGAAAAAAAATTAAATCTTTCGCGGGATTTTACAAAATCAAGAAGAAACCGTAAACCAATGATTAACTGATGAGAAATCGTTGTTGTAATTGAAGAACTTGAGCTTAATTAACGACTATTAGAAAAAAATTTGAAATAAAGACTAATGATGTGATTAATTAAAACTAAATGGCTAAAATTGTAAAAATTGCAAAACAAAAGTTAAAAAATGAAAATAGTTTTAATTTAAGGACTAAAAATAAAAATAAAACAATGATTGAAATTAAAAAGTTAAAATTAGAAAATGTTTGAAAGTTGAAGGTGAAAAATTAAAATTGAAATAAAGTGATGGACTAATATGAAAAGTATTTAACTAAGGGATAAATTTTAAATTATAGGAAAACTAAGGGTTTGAATTGAAGAAATATAAAAACAAAGGGTTAAAAGTGAAAATTTTAAAATTTAAACAATATTAAACTAATGAGACCACACGTGATCATCTTCTTCCTTTGAAAATATTAAAATGAACACGTTTTTTGAATTTAATCTCGCGGAGTCATACGGTTATCGACGATAGAAAATAAATATACCACGATGATCGAAAATAAGTCACGATCACAACGGTATAAATTATAAGACCCGAAGATAACCGTCACACGAAACCGAAAAACCAAAAATTACTTAAAACGTATATGTTTTGTTGAGATGCTTAATTTGTTCGGTTCACAAGGGTTAACTAGATCGGTTTCTTCTAAATGATGACTAGATCGGTTGCCTTGTCAAACTTTTAGATCGGGTCCGTCTTGTAAAATTCTAGTTCGGTTCTTTGAGGTGAATAACTAGTTCGGTCTTCAAAGATATGACTTAGTTCGGGTCTCAAGCATTTGATTAGTTAGGTTACAAGAGTTTTGACTAGATCGGTTGTCAAAGAAGGATCTCGTTCGGTTGTTTCTAAATGAACTAGATCGGTTCAAGTAGTGAGGTGACTAGATCGGTTCCAAGTCGTTGTGACTAAATCGGTTCCAAGTCTTTCGACTAGTTCGGCTCACACAAAATATCAAACACCTTAAACGCGGCTTTCCTGTCACTTCTCTTCAGCCGAGATCATAATAAGCTTATAAGACCGTTTCCTAATAAGCTCCTAAAAACGCAACAGCTTTTTCATTGTCAAACCATGAACGCACCCATATTGTTGAATTGCTTTTTGACTTTTTCTTGTCTTTCTATTGTTTTTCTTATTCTCAAACCAAAAACGCAACCTTATTGGTTGACAAAAAAACAAAAACAAAACAAAAAAAAAACGTTTTTAATATGCACCCTTACTGTTACTAAAGATAAGCCCAAATAAGAATTTTAAACATGAAACCCAAATCAGTTGAGATGCTAATTAACTATAACAAATCCAAAAATATTAAGACGAATGAAACTTTTTAAGACGAATGAAATTTTTTAAGACGAATGAAAAGAAAAGAAAAAATAATAAGCCAAAAAGACGAATCAGTAAGCTAAAATAACCACAACGAAACACTAAAGGAACCAAGATAGAACCATGGCTCTTGATACCAATTGAAGAAAACTCATTTCACACAAAAGATGAACTAGAGAGAGAAAGTTGAGAGAGAAAGTAAAATGGAAAACATGGAATGGTTGATTGAACTATGTGTGAAATTCAAAGAGAACCAACACCCTCTCCATGTGTGGAGAGGGTATTTATACTTACATAAGGTGGACATGGGCCTTGGTTACATGGGCTTTCCATGGACCTTGGACTAGTTACCTATGTAAGTTTCCAAATATTACTTGACGAGCTATCTACCGATATCTATGAAGTGACCGAGACTTTTCTAGGAATTTCGTATTCCTAACAATCTCCCCCTAAGGGAGGTCACTTCATGTTACAAAAACTAAAACCTATCATACTATGAAGGTCTTCATTCTTGTGCTCGCAGACTTCTTTCTTTTTCTTATCTTGTGAACATGATGTAGTGATATTTGACTTTAGGCTTGAGCTTGTTCCTTATCTTGACTTGTATGTGAATATGTGATCTTGAACACCTTGAGATCATCAACCAAGCATAATCTCGTTTCGCCATCTTGTTAACTTTGCCATCTTGTGAACTTGTGATTGTTGGACCGACATGCTCATACCTTACTTGATTTGTTGACTTGAAAAGCTTTAATGTTGCATCTTTCTTGAAATTCTTTAACTTTAACACTTCGTCACTTCGAGAAAGACGTTCGGTATCAGAGTGACGGAAACTTCTTTGAAATTCTTTGACTTTAATACATCGTCACTTCAAGAAAGACGTACGGTATCAGAGTAGCGGAAGTCTTGAAACATGTACTTGAGCTTTCATGATGTCTTTATGTTTGTCGGTCGGGTATGAGCATGTGGCTATGGATCTTGTGAGCCAGCTGGAATCAGGAACCTCCACCACCATCTTTAAATAGCCTGCATAAAACAGTTAGCAATAAAGCGGGGGGACGAATATGGCTTTGTCATTCGCCCAGGTTTGGTTGGAGTAACCTTCAAATCCGTGAGGATCGACCTGTGATCAGATAGATTCAATTTAAGAAGAATCTTCTTGACAGGATTTCCAGCTGTAGTATTGAATCTTTCTAACACATAAGTATTAGATTCATCGTACTCAGCATGTTCTCATTATCGGAACGTCTCAAAGCAGACAGCACGATAAGAGTGAACCAGTGAGTTACTATCTCACCGATTGATATAGAAAATTGATTTGAAAATCAATCGGTGTATCACTTACAAAATTGTTTTTGTGACACACCGAGAGTGTTATATACACCATCCTTCTAACGACTCAAAGTACCCGCCAAGATGCATAATAAGAAAATGACTCTGGAGCTCGTAGAAATCACCAAACTCGGCAGTCGTGCTAAATGATAGCAGTAGTAACGAAAACATTCCTCAAGTGGTGATGTAGATGGTTAAATATTTAATCAATACAGCTCCCCTGAATACAATATGTTTACCATCTTTGAGCTCGAGACACAGTAGGCTTATGTTAGTGATCACTGATGAAGAAAACTGGTATAACGAATTTGATTAAGAAGTAGAATCTCCCAAACTTGTGTCTCTATGTCTTGCTCATATCCCCGTGACGTCGAAACTTATAAATAATTGTGAAATATAAGAGACCTGCAATCTTTGACAATTAAATCCTCATCTTTATGAGACACAGTCTATGTGATAGCAAATGTGGAGCATTGAAGCACCATCAGGGAAATCCACACCTTTGCTAGATTTTGACAAGTCTTCGTCACACATTGTTAAGACACGAAACACAGTTATTTTAAAGTGTAACTCCCACTTTAAGATTATTGATAGAACACTATTTGTGAACCTCAACTACACATCAACTAGGTGTTATCAATTGTCTTGTAATCAATCTTTATAAAATCCCAAAAATATAGCCATAAATCATAGAATAATGGAAGAAATTCAGTTCTGTCTGAGATCCTATCAAGTGCAAATACAGGTACTGTCGATATCGGACAAGCCTGCAGTACCTAACTTTCTCTGTCCGATCTCTGAGTAAAGCCAACAGCTCACTAACTTTTTGATACTGGCTGCATTAACCAGTTGCAGTAGTATAATGAGTCAGCATGTAGACAAACTTTCCAAAGCTAGCAGTACTAATCGAGCAGTACTAATAAACATGACCAGTACTAACCTTCAACACCATTGGCAGTACTAATAATATACGAACAGTACTAAGCTTCTTTTGAGCCCAAAATCAGTACCAACTGCTAACCTGCTGCATATGACCTCGAATCCAAAAACACACCATGCTGCTTCTTTATGATGTCGTTCACACCATCTGCTATTACAAGCAGATCTTGTCACCATGAACAAACCAAAAAGCCCAAATATACACACCTTAAAAGACGATTAGGGTTTATAGCTTTCAGTAACAAATCCTCCTGCGTCCTCTTGCGTGTAAATGTCAATCGATCATGCCTCTTTATTATGATAATGAACTCGAGTTCATGTATTCTTCACAGATTAGGGTTTAAGAAAATTCATTCCAAGTACATACATCATAACTAGCAGCTTCATGAGAAACCCAAATAGATGGTTTGAAATCATCTCTTCTTCTTGAATCGTAGCAACAATTGGTTGAATCATCTCATCAAAGTACAATCATGTGTCTTCTATACCTTTTCATCTTTTACGAATTAGGGATTTGTAAAGATTTCAATTGATGTATACGAACCTGTAAGCATCATAATAGCAACAATATTCAAAACCCTAGTTTCGAATTAAGGTTTCACCAAATCATCACGACACCTGCTGCTTTTTCCATGATGACTAGAAATACACTACAACATCAACAATCACGGCTGACCAAAAACAATAATAGTTGTCTTTTTTTAAGTGTCGCGAAAACCCTAACTTCACCAAAATCAGCCAATCACCAAAAAACAGAACATACGACCATCTTCACATCATAAACATGACACAATAGATCAAGAGCCCCCATGGCTCTGATACCAATTGATAAGATCATTTAAGCTCAAATTGGTTAGATCTTTATATCTAGGATTGAAAATAACAATGAAAAACAATATGCACATCGGAATTAAATAAAGAACATCATTATTGTTAAACAAGGTTTTATATTCATACGTTTCCCTCTTTCCCCAAACACAATCTTGGGGCTACACCAACTAACTATCTAACTATAGTGTACACACACACCTTTTACTATTCGACTCTCATCAGTCGACTCTGCTATGTTTAAAACCTATGTCTATGATCTCTTTATATAGGGAGAGATCAAGGCTTACATAAGAATATAAGTATAAGACAAATAAATCTTTTAAATATTAAACTTGATCTTTTGATATCTTCTATCTTCATAAGGAGATCTTTTGAAATCTTCGAGATCTTTTGAAATCTTCAAAATCTTCCATCTTTTGAAGAATTCTTCTTTTGCATTTAAGTCCTTTTGTTTTATTCTTTTATTCATTTTGTCTCATCAAATCAAGAATCTCAACAGTTGTGTAGCGGTTTACTGAATTTTAAAGAGCCAGCGGTTTGGTGAAAAATGCTAGCAGCGATTCGCTTGTTTTTGTCCTAGCGGTTTGCTTAATTTAAGACAGTACCGAAAATCATTTTCATTTACCATTTTTGGTGAACTCCATTTTCAGTACAAGCCATTTTCGGTGAAATTATTTTTGGACAATTTAGACTTTGGACTTTGAACGACAATTAATTTGCCTTAACAAATCAAGGACTTAAAAGACATTAATCATACTCAAACAAGCCTTAATCACAATCAATTATACATTCACGGTTTTCTATTTATTTTGTAAAATCCCGCGAAAGACTCAATTCTTTTCTCGGTTTAAATAATAGTTTGTAAAATCCCGTGGACGTTAATTGCAACCATTTAACCACAACTTCAATCACAACACATCTACTTAAGATCCTACAATTCATTTTCGCTTCACAATTCATGGTACAATGGAAATGAAAGATACTTTATCTTCGTGTTCGAATTCGGAAGAACAACAAATGCAACAAATTCATGACAAAGCGAAAAAGAGTTGCATGATATCTTTTTGACAACTTCATTCACACCTCAATCTTCTTTCAAACAATGACTTAAAAGGAACTCGAATCGAGTGTGGATTCAAACGTGCATTTGCGACACTCTTTGGTTAAGATGTTGAGACTTTTACAGGCATAATGTTCCTAAACGTGGATCAACTAGAAAAGCAACTTGACAAAGAAGAATTTCAAAAGATTAGATCCATGGTTGCTTTTAAAGTACTCGAGACACAGTTTCAGACGTTCATTAAGTCACGAATTTATTTGGATGATTAATATGTTATAATGACATGCAAGTACTTTCTAGAATACACTCAACTCGATATTCTAGAATTCTGTGATACATTAATCCAACACATGGAATCTGTTAAGAAGTTGATTGATGAAAGAGCACAGCATAAACAAGAGTATGACAGCAGGGTGAATGAAAGACAGATGCAGACAACAAAGGAAAAGGTTGATACGAGTCAAGCAGTGGATGCTAGTTTGGTTAACACAGAAAGCAGTTGGACAGAATCTGGAAAGCAGGATACAAGCAGTAGTTCAGGGAATGATATAGATGCTGATGATGCAGATATCAGACCCGTATATGACGAAGAGCCAATGGGTGAGGTACGATTGACTGCTAAAAATAATGTATTTGCTATAGGACAACAACATACTGAGCAACCTAAATTCAATAATGAAGGAGAGGTTGACCAGAATGCTGAACAATGTCATGACAAACGTCCTTTGCCTGCTAAATTAAATGATAACCAGACAACTGATCTCTCAAATCAATCTCTCGAATCTGAAAATAGTTGTCTCAAAAAGACCGTTGCCCAGTTTTAAAAAAGATTTTTCAAAACTCGTAGCACATTGTATTAATCTTGAATTACAATTGCAAAACAATGTTTTAAAATTAGGGTAACAGAGTCAAGTTTTGAATGAGAAAAGTAATGAAGCCAAGGTTAAACATGACATATATGTAATTGAAACAATAAACATCAAATTGGAACATAAAGTGGCTACATTACTTAAGGAAAATGAGACTTTGAAAAGGCATTACAAAGAACTGTCTGATTTTATCAAGACAACGAGAGCTAAGACTATAGAACACACAACTTCTTTGATTGCTAAAAATGATGAATTCAAAGCTCAACTTCAGGAATAGGGGTTTGCCATTGCAGCATTAAAAATTGAGTTAAGAAAATTAAAAGCAAATAGTGTGAATACAAAGTTTGCAAGAACATCAATCTTAGGGAAACCGGTTTTACAACCACATAGAAACCAATCAGTTGTTAGACCACCGACTGCGTTTAAGTTTGAGCAACCTAGAATTTCAAAACCACGGTTTTCCTCCCAAGTTGATGTGAATAACGATTTATCAAAACCAGTCACTACACATTATTTGCCTAAGGGGAAAGAATCTGCTTGTGCAAAACCTCATCACATGATTGCACCTGGCTCATCTAGGTATAGCTCAAATGACATGGTTCATAATCACTATCTAGATGAAGCTAGAAAAAAGACACAAGAAAAAGGTAGGAATTCAGAACCTAGTGTGATGCCTTCTGCTAGATTACAAAGCACATCTAATGGTAGCAAACCAAAACCTAGGATCGATAATCAAAAGTCTAGGAATTGGCCTGCATCTAAGACTAGTTACATAACAAAAAAGACTGTGCCTATATTAGAACACTCTAGGAATTCTAGAAAATTTTCTGACTCCAAACATTTTGTTTGCTCGACATGTCAGAAATGTGTCTTTAATGCCAATCATGATGCTTGTGTAACAAAATTCCTGAATGAAGTCAGCTCACGTGCTAAGTTTCCATCTTATAAGACAACAAACAGAAACAAACCCGTAGAGATAATAAGTGTTGCAAAGAAACCAGAAAGACAGATCCTAACAGGACATAGGTTTTCAATCAAAAAGACTTCCGTTGTGCATGAGAAACAAAGACTCCTAGATCTTGTCTTAGGTGGAAACCAACGGGTAGAATTCTCAAGACTGTTGGTCTTAGATGGGTTCCAACTGAAAAGATATTCACCTCTAGCACAACCACGGTTGACAGTGAACCCCTACATGGTTCCAATACAGATATCACTAATCTTCATGAATGCATACAAAATCTTGATTCAAGTGTAGGTACATCCATCAATGTCTAGGAGGAACAAACTCCTGCTTTGAATGCATGTACTCCTTTTAATCTGAAGAAGGAAAGAATCAAGGTGTGGATAAAAGAAAATGTGATATCTTGGAGACAAAGGTTACATGGGACAACTTTGATACAAGAGATATCTGCTAGACAATCGTCCCAGGGGATTGGAAGTTTACTTACTTCTTGATTTTTATTTTATGTTATTTTCTTTTAATTTTTGTATATAAAATATAAAACCTATAAAAACAACTACAAAAATATAAAATTTCAAAAAAGAAAATACTAAATCATAAAAACAGAAAATTCCAAAAATAATCTTCTCGACATGTCTCTTGGAATCGATAACATTTACGTACCTAGAAATGTTGATTAAGATCGACACGAGAGTGTAAATGAAGTTCGAGCAAGAGTTTCAAATGCTTTCAAAACATGTCATTTCTAATTTCTCTTTATGACTTGTAATCACTCTCAGATTGCAACTCGGACCCGAACGACAAAGGAGAGTGTACGTTTCAGTGCGCTTATCCTTAGCGTTAGAAGATAAGTCTTCTAACATGATGTTTTTCAAAATGTTGAACACAATTTTTAAAGAATTTCTCAATGACAATTCAAAATCTTTCAAAATTGTGTGTTCAACACTCCATCCCTCATAAAGATTTACAAGACAATTCTTCTACAATTGGTGTCATTTTCAAAATGAGTTAATGTTTAAGGGGGAGTTTTTTGAAAAACAAAGTTTTAATGATTTTGGATACATCATCTCACGACAATTCTTATGTATTCAAAAAGATTATCAAAAATCTCTTAATAATAACTCAGTAATAATAATGACTATTTAATAGATTATTTGTTATAAGATGATTTAGTGGTTGAGCATAATTTTTCAAGAATTCCTCAATGACAATTCACAATCTCTCAAAATTGTGTGCTCGACAATGTCTCTACCTCAGTTTTATATTTATTTTATAACTTGGTATCATTGTTTTTGGTGTCAAACATATATAAAATTAAGGGGGAGAAACTTAATGTTCCATAAAATTCATGCTGAAATAGTTTTCTCCATAGGATTTTCATGACAAATTTTAATCATATGGTATTTCAAAGACTAAATGAATTAGTATTTAAAATAAGGGTAGAAATGTAATTAAAATGTGATCTTGAAAATAATAAGTGATCTAAACGACTCATAGTGCTTTATAATCCTCGGAAAAGGTTTTATGGTTACGATCTCATACCCAACAACATCTTAATTCACGAAGATTCTGAAGTCATAAGGTAGTTAGTTTAGGTATTAGTCCAATGATCCAACAAGAACCGGATGGATCTACCCAAGGACAATCCATAGTTAGAAATAGCAGTCCTTAGGTATGATTGGAGATGAATGAGAACGGGAATAATGCCGACTAAGATTGAGCTAACACTGGAACAATCACAACAAGGTGTTAGTAATGACGTCTTGGTAAGCATTGAAGGGGTTGAAGAATGAAAAAGAAATGTATGGATAAAGGGTGAAAAAAAAGAAGCCCTCCACACAGTTTAGGCAGAAACTGGGTCAATACATAATCTATCAGATTCACAAAGATGAATTCTGGTATTAAAGACAAGACATCATGGATCCAGTGATACACTGCACAACCCTTCCCAGCCATTTAAGTTTCTCTCAAAAGATACTTTTTTTATTTGTCACGGAGATACACACGACTTATATTGACTTTCTCACTCCAAGTTAGTTGATATTGAATAGGTGGCAGTCAGCTCCAGCTTTCGAGTACTAAAACCAAAACGCACTAATCGAGTCTAGAGCCAAGCGATCATTAAATAAATCTCATTAGGACACACTCCATGACAAACACTTGTTGAACACCATTAAGTTCACAAGCTGTTAACAAGAGTCCTACGCATTATCCTTGTGATTTTTCCAAAACATTCAGAGTGATACTCTTTAGTATTCACAGTGATGAATGGAAATCCTTCCAGAGTCAACATCAAACAGCTATGTCGTAGGTGACTTACGAGATTCTATATGAATCAAGCTTTTGTGAACTGGATATCGATTTGGTCCAGTAAATGAATTGATGACTCAATTAGAAAGATAATAACTATCTGATTCACTCATATCGTGTTGTCTGCTTTGAGACGTTCCGATATTGAGAACTAGCAAGCATGGTGAATCTAATACATCTGTGTTAGAGGATCCTACGCTTTGAGCTGGAAACCCTCTCAAAGAGATTCTTTGGATCTACCTGATCACAGGTACAATATTTATACATTAAAATGGTACTACAAAACCGAAGGTTAATGCAACCAAATCTCGACGAATGACAAAGCCATATTCATTCATATCTATTTGTTTATCACTAACATTCAAATGCAGGTACAAACGATGGTGTTGTAGGCTCATTCCAGCAAAGTCGGATTCATAACCACATGATCATGCTCAAACTACAAAGACATACTACTGGCATCAAGATTCAAGAATTAAGAAAGATCAAGAATTCATCAAAAAGACTTCCGCAAACTCTGATATACAAGATCTTCCTTTAAGATATCAAGTCTATCAAGGGAGATTGTTAGCAAGCTTTCAAGATCATGCAAAGTATGAGCATGTTGGTCAACACACAAGATCGCAAGAAGGAAAAGACGATAAAGACAAGCAAGGAAAAGATTTAAAGATCTCGGAACAAAAGACAAAGTCGAAAGACAATGACAAAGGCTCAAGATCAAAGATCACATAGCATGAAGGAACAAGCCTATAACATAATAAAGACCAAAGATTTAAGAACTCAACGACAAAGAAATCTCAAGAAGTTCAAGGAAGCAAGATTCAAGATCTAACCCCAGGAATTCAAAGACCACACATTAGGGGAGATTGTTAGCCTTAAAATATGTTTTTGAACATGGAAGCTCAGAATCTGAAGGAAACCTTACTTCGGGGGAGATTGTTAGCCTTAAAATATTGAGTCGAACAAGGAAGCTCAGCTACGAGTCATGGAAGCTCGGTCTTTACTTATTTATATGTTGTAATAGGCTAGAAAGGGTAAACGGGCTCGTTAATTAATCTGATCTTGTACTATTTTCAAGTTAAAACCCAATGTAATCTCGAGCCCTACCCATGTCAAAAAGGCTACACGTCTAAGTCATTGTGTATGGGTATATAAACCTTTTTACACCAAGGAAAAAGGTGTTGGTTCTCATTGTAATTTTGACATAGTAATAAACCATTCTCATTATTCTCTTTCTTTCTATCTCTAGTTCTCTCTAAACTTCTTTATATCTTCCTTCTCTTTTTTGTTTAATTCGTGCTCCTAGTATGAAGTGAAGTGATTACGGGTTACCGAGAGTATATATGGTCTTTGTAACTTTTTTGGAATATTAGTATCGGTAGAGACTAGATAAAGTGATCAAACCCTTATAATCCTTATAAATAAAAACCGAATTTACCTTTATAAACTTGTTACTACTTAGCTCTAGTGGTGGAGATGTGTATCCTTGCCAAGATTATGATAGAATGCTCTTCACGACAGAGCAAATGAGCGAATTAGTTACATGTTACCACATAGAAGTAGTGAGTGATTTGATGTGTTTTATTCTTCCTATTTTCAGATGAGGGTGTTTGGTTGTGTACTTGTAACTGATCAAATAAATGCTTAACGAAAAAATTCTTAGGGATACATTTTTATAAACTTCTAAAGGCTACTTGAGGACAAGTAGGATTCAAGTGGGGGGATATTTTATGACATCAAATAACGTCACTTTTATAGCATCATTTATCCCATGTAAATAACCCATTTAGTATAATTATTGCAAGAATTGTTACTTAATCATTTATATTTGAGATTTGCAGTAATTATGGAGTACTTGGTGAAGATTAGCAAAAAGGCACGCATTCTGGAGCTTAAACCAATAGGGACATTTGAAATTACTGTTCGTTCTGACCCATCTATACGCCGTATCCATCAAGGAAGATACGGCGTATCTGTGCCTGCACTTTATAAGAAACCACGAAGATACAAAGTCCAATACGCCGTATTCAATATAAAGTAATAAAATATTCTGGAAGATATAAACATGGTCCCTACTCCAAGAAACCCCCGATACGCCGTATCTAATTATCTCGATACGCCGTATCGACCAAATTCCAGACACTATAACTAGAAAATCAAAAAAATAGATTTTCAGTGTGTTGATCATATTTTTGATACCTTAACCACAAAAGTCAATTTTCCGAAGACTAGAAGAGTAGAAGAGGTCAAGCAAAGCTACTAATTCCATAGGAAACACCTTGTAATCTCCTATACTATTGTAATAATTTGATTTTTGGTATCATTTATTTAACTCAGTTAGTTTACCTTGGTTGAATTATTACTCTTGTATTGATTATGATGATTAAGGGCTAATACCCTTGGGTATTAGCCATGGTTATGAAGATTTAAATGTTTGGTTTATTTATATCGAATGCTTAATTTATCGTTGATTGCTTGTTTATGTTTATCAATTCATACTTTTTTACATGCTTTTGTATGCGACCTATCATTCAACTGGATCTAGTGATACCGACCAAGTTAGCTTGACACCGAGATGGCTATATATATAGTGATTTATATATCTAGATCAATAGGACCACAATTAATGCCCTATCTTTACCTTTAGGATATGTGAACAAGTTGGACTAGCAGGTAACCTAGGATTAACAAATAACATACTAATTCTTTTGGAAAAGACTTGGATAGTAGACTACTAGAATATAAGTTGCCATTAAGCAGTAAGTGGGTAAAGTCTGTATGAGCTAGGGTTTAATAAGATCTCCATTATTATTCTCCTAAGATAGATTATAATCAGCAAATAGGATGCTTTATTCGGATGCGTTTAATCGTGACAGAATTCTATGTGTCTAGGTTTTAGGAAGAAGTCCCGCCTAAATCTAGGAATGATATGCCGCCTCGAGATAAGCATTCATTGCACTAAATAAACAAACCAATATTTTTATTGGATTAATCATGATTAATACAGTTTTCTTATATTTGGCTAGACCGCTCTTCTATCTTTTATTTGTCTGCTTGCATGTGTTATTGTGTCTTAAATTGATCTAAGTTACCACAAAACCTGTGCAAGTCTCTCAGGCTGAAAACCCCATTTATTTGTTAAAATTAGGATTAACATAGATTTATCATAGTTTAACATAGTTTAAATTAACTTAGTTTAGTTAACCAAAATATTAATAAAATAAAAGACTAGTTTACTTACCATAAAACTCCATCTGATCGGGTACTCTGCCCGTTAAAGTGTTGTTTTAGGTAAAGTCAGAAAAATATAAATTTAAAACTTGAATACTCTAAAATAAACCTGTAGATCCCTTTCTGAACAGATCTTTAACTCCTTAGCTAATATAAGGATTAGTTGTATTGGATAAATCAAAGACAACTATAGTAGAAACTTTGATTAGAAATATCACAAACTATGCGGAAACTAGGCTGTGATACTAAGAAGAACAATAACAATAAATTAAACTTTCAGCCTCAATATATTAATACGATCACTCTTAATAGTGATAGGGTTTACAACCTTGAAGCTATAACTAACTATGAAAAAGGTGTGTATGATGATTGTGTAGAGATAGATGTGTTTGTGGAGATTGATATATTTTCTCTACACCCTAGGACCTCCTTTTATAGTACAAGGAGTCCTAGTAGGTTACAACACATTTAATACTTTCCTAAGTATTATACATTAATACATTTAAATGTTTTCCTAATAAACCTTGTAACCTACTAATCATATTTAATACTTATTAATACTTTCCATAAGTATTAAACCTTTATATTCAACACATTTAATATTATAAGGAAACTAAATCATTTGATTATCAATCATAATCTTCATATCTTTGACCATATCTTCTACAATCTTTCATTATTTGTAGAATCTTCATTATGTTGATTTAGTCCCTCTTGTTTCATTTATTCAAACAACATCAAGGAATCTTTAATTCCCAACAATCCTCCCCTAAACTTGATATTCATCTTGTTAATCATCAAGTTTCTTGAATGAAAGATTCCCAACAATCTTCCCCTAAACTTGATATTCACTTGTTAATCATCAAGTTTCTTCAATGTAAGCTTCTTGATCACCAGGAGGATGTATCCAAACACTTCTTCACTTCTAAAGCTGTTTCTTTGTCATCTTCCACCTTGTTGTTTGAAATCTTGTTATTCTTGTTTCTAGCATCATTTAAAGTCTCATCAATGAAGGTAACCTCTGCATCTGCATCATCAATCCTCCCCTGTTTGGATGCATCCTCACCCAAACTTTCTTCATTATCAGATAAGTGGTTTTTAAATTCTCCAAATCACGAACCATGGTAAGAAAATTGGTACAAAGAATCATCAATTCAATAAGTTCAAAACTATCCTCATCACTTTGAAGTGAATCACAGAAATGTATAGTTTTTGGCAAACTACCAGCCATAAACGGATTTGATGATTCTTTACCGGTTGCCGTTTGCCCCGGAATAGCCAATTCTTCATAATAAAACATGGTGAATTGATAACCATATAGTTTTGGGCAAACTATCAGCCATCAACGGATTTGAGAAGTCTTTACCAAGAGCCGTTTGCTTTGGACTAGCCAACTCTTAACTGTGAAGCATGGTGAGTTGAGAACCATATAGTTTTTAGCAAACTATCAGCTATCAACGGATTTGAGAATTCTTTACCAGATGTCGTTTGCACTGGAATAGCCAATTCTTAGTGTCGGTTAGACATGGTGAATTGATTACCATTTGTTGTGTTGAAATGAAACCAACACCTGAAAATTCTCCTATCCCTTGTAGCTTGCCAATTCTCAAAACCACTATCCATAGATCAGGCTAAGAACAAACTATCCGAGAACCAAACTGTGTGTTTTATCCGATATCGCACAATGCTAGCAGTACAAACTCATTTTAATACTAGCAGTTTGATCAAAGCTGGCAGTATTAATACCCTGTGTTTAGAAACATGGTCTATTACTTTAGTCTTTGGTTTCTAAACCCAACAAGTTGAGGCCTTAACAGTATTAACATGGTTTCCCTTAACAGCATTAAGTATTGCTTTTTGCCTAGCAGTATTAACTACTGCTTTTGGCTTAGCAGTATTAACATTTTTATCCTTAACAGTATTAACCCTCTGATTAAAATTACTGTTTTTAAATGTTGTATTCTTGTGAATCGGAGTCTTAACAGTTGAATGTACAGTTTTATAAAGATTTGTCATTGGTCTAGCACTATTCATTATTATTTTTGGGTGAGCAGTATTAACTTGTCTGGCAGTATTAAGTGATACTAGTCCAGACTTCATTAGTATTGCTCTTGGAACCATGTTCTTTTTAGGGCAGGGGTGAGTCTTTTTGGAAAAATTCTGATGATTCACCCTTTTAGCATTGTTCCAAACAGGTTTTACCATACTTTGAAAATTATTAAACTGTCTCTGATGGTTATCACAATCATATTGCAGATGATCAAAACTTCCACACACATAGCAAGATTTGTTAATCATCTCAAAATTACTTCCTAATCTTTGACACATCATGTAATCCCAGTTTCTTTGGTTTCCTCTAGGACTATGTGTGTTCAGCCTATTTTGATCACCTTGTTTAATAGTTGTTTTCCTAGGAGATTTTACTTGCTTTTTAGATTTAACAAACTTTATTTTAGCAAAACTAGGTTTAACAGTTTTCTTCTCTATCTTAGGCTTTAACTCAGCTTCATCCTCACTATCTGATATCCATTCTTCAATAAGTGGGGGACCAAAGTTCTTCATAACAACCTTAGGCTTGTCTGTACTACCCTTAGCTTCACTAGTCTTAACTACAGGCTTCTTAACTATAGGCTCACAAACTATAGGTTCATTCATATACTCTTCTAGACCAAAGAATGACAAATCAGGTTTTGGAGGCATAAAGTTTCCTGTATAGGGAGGTGGAACAGCATTATACCCTAAACCTGTTTTGCAATTATCAACTATCTGACATTCTATTAGTTTGATTAAGTTTTTAGATGAATTCTTAAAATTTTCTACCGTTAGCTGAATTTCATCTTTTTGTTTTTGAGCCAGTTCTAACTTCCTCCTAAGCTCTGTAATGGCTACTTCTCTTAAATGAATCTCACATTTTAAGACCTTGATATCTTCCTCATAAACAGACTTATTTTTCTTATAAACTAGAAGTCTTGCATCTACAGACTCTAAACCTGTTTTATAAGCAATAGTATTTAACTTAGATGTCCATAAGTCTTTTAATAGTTGTTTATTTTGTTCTTTAAGAATTTTAACATTTTCAGAATTAATACCATAAGATTCCCATACGACCATGTTTGTAATTACTTGGAGTTATAAGGTGGTTAGGATTAGGTATTCATTCCCACGATCCAGCCAAAATCGGAGGGATCTACCCATGGATAATCCACTAGATAGTGTAGAAGTCATTAGGTATGATATGAAAAAAAGAGTAAAAGTGAGAATAAGAGAATAGTGCCCCGACTGAGCTGGAAGCGCTAGTACTGTGAAACAAACCCAAACTAAAGGTAATATGGTACTTGTCTGAAGTCTCGGTAAGCGCTGTAAGGGGTTGAAGAATGAAAATAACTATAAGATAAGGGTTGTGAAAAGAAAGAATTCCCTCATACACTTAGGCAGAAACCGAGTCAATTAAACTGTCGGAAACACTAAGCTGTTGTCTAGTATTAAAGATAGTCATGGACCCAGTGACGATTTGCACTCCTCCCCAGCTACTCAAGGTCTTTCAACAGACTCTTGTTTCATTTCTCACGGAGATTACACTTCTCACTTCGATTTAGTTGGTATTGAAAAAGGTGGTAGGTCCTACTCCATCCTCGTTACTAATCCAAAGGTGCACTATTGAGTCTAGAGCCAAAAGAGATCATCCATAAATCTCACTAGGACACTGTTCAAATATATTTATTGCTCACACACTGTGAAAACAAGTAATAACTTAAGAGTCCTACGCATTATCCTTATGATCTTACCAGAACATCAAAGTGATACTTAAGTATTCACAAGGACGACGGAAATCCTGCTTGAGCCAACATAAAGCAAGCTCTTGGTAGGTGACTTGTGCGATTCTATATGGATCAAACTTGTGACAGCTGGAAAGAAACGATGGTGTGATTCTACACGAATCACACTTGTTCCAGTACATGAATTGACGATTGATGAATTTTTGAAATGCTTAACACTCTCGACGTGTCACAAAAAACACTTTGGCAAAAGTGACACGTCGATTGATTTTCAAATTAATTTTCATTTCAATCGGTGAAATTTAGTTAACGCTCTGGTTCACCTCATTTCCGTGGTTGTCTTGCTTTGTGGACGCTCCGGTAATTAGAAACGGCGCTGTGGTACTAACTGCGAAACCCTGTCAAAAAGATTCTCGGAGTTCTATCTGATCACGGCAGTTTTTATACTGATCAACGGGGGATACCGTGTGGTACTTGCAACCGTATTCGACGACCAGTGACAAGAACACTCTCTCCATATCCTGTTGGATTATCACTTCCTAAACCTGCAGTGACAGGTATGTCCGGATGGTAGCTGCAGATAGACATAGACGTTGTCATGATTCATAGCCGCATGAGCATACTCAGACCGGCATTTATAAAGTACTCATGAAGATCAATAGTACATGTTTCAAAGACTTCCGCTACTCTGATACCGTACGTCCTTCTTGAAGCGGCGAAGTGTTAAAGTTAAAGAACTTTAAGAAATATGCATTATTAAAGCTTTCAAGTTAAAGAATCAAGAAAAGTATGAGCATGTCGGTCCAAAGTCACAAGTACACAAGATGGCAAACATTACAAGATGACGAAAAGAGATTATGGTTGGTTGATGATCACAAGAAGTTCAAGATCACACTGATGTCAAGTCAAAGATACAAGTCATAACCTAAAGTCAATGATCACTACGCCATATTCACAAGAAAAAGAAAAGAAAAAGAAGTATGCGAGCACAAGAACGAAGACCTTCATAGTATGATAGGTTTAAGTTTTTATAAAATGGAGTGACCTCCCTTAGGGGGAGATTGTTAGGAACACGAAAAGTGTCACTTCCATTATATCATTAGATAGCTCGTAAAATAATATTTGGAATCTAGATATGCTAGCTTAGATCAGAAGGCCCATGGACAGGCCCTTATCTATTGTTATAAAATTCCATATCCACACATGGTGAGTGTGTTGGTTGGTTGTATTTCTCACACATAATCTAATCTTTCTTTCTTTGTTACTTTCTTTCACTAGAAGCATCTTTCCAACCCCTTTCTCTCTCTCTAGAATTCTTCATAGATCTTTGAGTGTTATTGATTACTAAGTATTCTACAAATATAAATCATTGTGAAATGCCTTGGTGTCCGCACTTTTTTGACTTTCTTGTATTGCAGGCAGTGTTGCAAAAAAGGTCTACAAGGCCGATATATCACCGCCTTTGCTTTACAGGCCAACGTCCGTGCCGGATTTATGTAACATGGTCTAAAAAATAGGTCAACCGTGGTCTACGAACGATATACGTGTGGTACAAATTGTCGGAAAACCTTCTAATCTTGCTGGAAAGTTTCCTAAATCTTTAGCGTAAATTGTTTTGATCACTTATATTAACTGTTTAAACTATTTTCAGTTGTGTTTTAGAAAATTTTTTTGCCAATAATACCTAAAACTCGTCCGAAATACCCAAAACTTGCCGGAAATACCTAAATCTTGCCAGAAATGCCAATCCGATTAATCGTCGATTAATCCCGCCTAGACCGATTACAAGCTACAAGCGGGTGGTTTCGGACGTTCCGATTATACCGTCATCACGATTTTTGCAACCTTGATTGCAGGTACAAGCTATGTAAAGACTGGGAGATTCACGAGGCCATTGACATATGAAGATGAAACATTTCTTGATTTGGAATTGTTATATTATTGCTGATATTGTAGTTTTAGTGATCACGTTTTGCTAAAAATGTGGTTTCACAACTTTGTAATATGACATATTGAAATATTTTAGTCGGAGTTGAATAAGAATAAAATTATTTTTACACGATCATCCAGCTATTTGTATTTTTCAGTTGTATTCTATATTACATTTCTTTTGTGGTGCCAAACTAATATATTCAATATTTTAAACATATTCCCTTCTCTATTTTTGGTCTCACCAAATAACGGAATTGTTTCTCTTGTTTTAGGTTATTCCTTTATTAAACAATTCCATTTGTGCCACAATTTCATTTTGTGTGATTTACTGTATAAATACACCTTAACTTGCTATGATTCTTAATTGGGTTGCAACGAGTTATCTACTAAACTTTTAAAGTATTTGGGACCTTTCTATTTTGAAGTCTAAAAATTTTGGACTTTCTCCTCCCTTCGCTTTTTATCGGATTTACGAAAATATATCACTTTTAACAACAACAACATTCATCTAAACAATTCTTTAGTAACAAATTTTTGTTATTGCAATCTTGTCTATCCTTCTCATTTAAGGAAACGCTACTTTCAAGTGGACATGTGTAACTTCTTAAAATAAATAATCACTTTTATTTTAATATTGAAAATATGTTTTTATCTATTTTATTTTTTTATTGATTTATCTTAATCATTTTTCTAAAATTATTATGACTTTTTAATTCACATATTTTTCAATATATGTTTATTATTTTTATTTTTTTAATGCTCCTCAAATCGTCGCTTTGCGCCGGTACCATTCTAATAAGTTATAATATTAGTATTTTTTAGTGACGTCAAACTAATTGTAAAATGTAAATTGCATATAATATTGATGTAATGCCATGCTCAATCAATGCCGTCTTGTCTATCTTGACTTGTAGCTCGGAGTCAACGTACATGACATTTAGTTCAGATACCTTTGTACAGTTAGAGATAACTCGATTAAATTAATACTCGATTATTTAATAAATTCTTTAAGAATATTTTTTGCCTAGGGTTACCCGACTCCGGGGTTAGGGTGCATGCTAAATTAATAATTCACGCTAGTCTGAAATTATAAGATTAAATACTATTTTTGATAATTTCTTTGACCCCATATAAAATATAAATTTAATATTTCCTTATATATTGCATTTTACATGAGATGATTATGAAGGTTGTCTTGAATATTGACTCTTTTGTTTTTTGTTTTTTGTTGATTTGAAGAATCCATTCATAGAGAGATTTTTTAGGTCAGGAAATTTTGTCCGGTTTGTGTCGATTAAACATCGATCTTTCGGATGAGCAAGTGAAGAGATACTCTAAACGACGCTTAACTGTTTTCGATATTGTCCTTAGACTCACTGCAAAACCATTGTTATATGAACCCATTACTTGCAATTGCTTTTGAGTGAGGGACTGGATTAATCCTTGTTGTGCTCGGACATAATGCTCTTCGAATCTCGTCTGTCTTGTTGTTTTTTTAACACCTTTAATGATGGGATGCCATTGTTGTGTGTATGATTTGTTTGTGTTACCTATTTTGATCTTGTATTTATATAGAAAAATATTTTTAATGTCCATAAGTGTTTACAATTTGAACTACAAGAATTTTTCTTCCAACCATTTGTAATAATATAAATTAATAAAATTATTAATTAATATATAAATTATTAATTATTAATTTTCGATTAATATTATAATAACTCTTTTAATTAATAATTTTGGTGTCCAAATGTATTATTTTATAGAGTTTTACTGTAGATTGGTTCATTGATCACATACGACCATTCTGAAAGTTGTTATTATTGCAATTGTATATAGTTGATATATCTATTTTAGTAAGCTGTAAGCTTGGTCTTTTTGCTATCCCCTTTAAGAGGGGGGATGCGTAAAAATGACATAAAAGAAGAGCGCTGCTCGGGGAGTACTGTAAATACATAGAGACTCACAAAAAAGTACGTAGAGACTCTTGTGCCATAGGGGCACAAGTTAGAAAAACCCTTTATAAATTAATAATAATAATAATGTCATTGTTTTGCGGGAGGTTGGTGAACCACTGCAAGGTGAGTCGCATTTAAAGTTCCACTTGAGGTTTAATAATCATTTGTTCGTACAAATTAATTGATTTTTTCCGGGACTCAAGCTACACCATTAAAGTTTCAATTCAACCAAGAAAAATCTACCTTTACAAACCTTCACTTGCCTATCAAAATTCTATCAACGAATTTCGCCATACAATATATAACCCGGGACTACCTGGAATTAATGGATTTTTCATGATTTCAGACAGCTAATGGCGGGATCAACGTAATGGAGTCCCTGCGTTGAAGGAAGTGAGTAAAAGCCCGGTTGATAGCGACTTTGGACACTTACCTATCACGGCAATGACAAAGGGTTATCCGGGAGGCTTTCCATTCTTTTTTTACTGTGATTTACCAGGCAAGAATTACAGAAGAGGCCAAACCAACCCAGGTACACCACAAGTATATACGCTAGGAGTAGCAGATCCTAGAAACAAAGAGAAAGCCCGAGGAAGATCCAGATGTGTACCTAGGCGAGCAATATTGATTCCTTTAATTAGACTTGCTTGGCACCCCTTTTCTCCTTTGTACCCGTTAAAGCTTATATTCATTATGGGCCAAAACATTTCTAAACTTTCAAACACCCACAACCGAAATTCAGCCCATGCCTCCACGCACACAGCCACGTCAACATGTAGCATCTACCAGCAATAGTACTATGTCTTCTATCTGTTCAAACATGGAAGACTTACCCTTAAATGCTATGGTCGATATTCTCTCAAGACTTCCGGTCAAGACCATCATCCATTGCAAATGTGTATGCAAGAAATGGCATTTTCTAGTTTCGGAATCATACTTTGTTAAGCTTCATCTCTCCAGATCACCCGTAGGCCTCATAATTCATCACTTCACTATGCAAGAAATGCACAATAATGGGCTAGGAACATTGAAGTTGGTGGAGATCGAAGACGAAGTTGATCACCACCGTTTATACCATGACCCCATCATGAACTTTGATCTTAATCGTGGTTTGTTTTCCAGAAGCGTCAAAATGTTTAAGAAACTCCCAGTGGGGTCGATCAATGGCTTAGTTTGTTTGACGGAAAATGGTAATGAAAGTGACAATACTTATATATGTAATCCAGTTACAAGAGAGTATATGATGCTCCCCAGGCATGCTTTCTTTGCCCAACGTAATGAGTCTGTTGTTTTTGGTTTTGGAGTTGGATTAGTAACAGGGGAATATAAAGTCATACGGACATTTTTAATGCATTTTAGGGAAAATCCGAATCCTGAAGCTTCTCGACCAGATTTAATACAAGCAGAAGTTTACACTCTTGGAACGGGCAAATGGAGAAAACTTGGCCAGGTCCCTTACTGGCTTGATGGACGTCAGGCTCCATTAATAAACGGTCCGTATTTAAATGGTCATGTTCATTGGATTGTTCGTGATGAAAATTGCCCTGAAAAGATTTGTGCTTTTAATTTTGATAATGAGACATTTAAGTTATTTCCATCACGTACTTTTGATGCTGCAAAAGAAGCTTTCGATCAGTTTACGTAGCATGGAGAGTCCTTATCGGGTTGTTTCAGTCAATGCGATAGTACTTATAATGAGTCACGATTTTTGGGTGATGATGAATATGGTATCAGAATTGTGGTATTGGTATATAAATGGCAAAGTTAGGCAATATTGTGCCCTAAACTGCTAATGTTTCAACCTATTAATCTTCTTCACGGTTTAAAGGATGGAGGTGTTTTGATGGTTCATTATCAAGAGAAACTGTATGCATATTATCCTGGAACAAACGCAATTGAAGACATAAGAATGTTTAACGGTCACTTTACGGGAGTAACTTATCGTCCTAGTTTTGTTAAACTCAGAGATTTTGAAGTTGAATCAGAGAGAGTTCGTTTGCTTAAAGTTTAAAGATCTTGACCCCTGTCTACCATGTAATGTCCTTCCTAAGTAATAATAACGTGTTTCTTTATTATGTGTTCTGTAATTTTAATTTGATTGTTTGTTTCTATAAGACACTATTTTCCTAATTCATATGCCACTTTTGATAATTTATGTGAAGCATGATTGTAATGTAGCTTTACTTAGAACAGCTATTCACCAGTAATCATATCAATAGCTTCCTAAGTTAGACAGATATTTCATCATGAACTAATGTTTCTAGTCCAATTTTTTTTTTTAAATTAGAACTACATCTACTAGACTTTGGATTGTAAATTCATTAATAGTGTGGCGATGAGTGTTAGTGGTATGCTCCACCGGTCTGGAGCCTAAGCCATTCAAGTGAGCTAGCATTTAAGAACTTTCGTGGCTTTTATCACAGTTCTCGCAAAACAGCATAGCATGTGTTTACCTTTATGTGAGATGATGAAGTATGTATTTCCTAGCGGGAATATACAAATAGGCTATCAAATCAACTCCAGACTGAAGGTCAGTAAAGAATATTAATCCTTTCTGTAAAAGAGTTTTTGTCATGACAAACTATTCTTTCATACACCAGTACGTGCATTTGAACTGAAAATATAGGACATCAGTTTGGGAAATAGTAAATTGCACCAAAACAAGAAAAACAATCTAAATACATTCAACTTGTGTTATGAATCGGCGCCTCATGAGGGTTAAATATAATGACAAGACATATTTAATGTCGTCTTAATAGTTGTGCATTTTATAGACCTTCCTTTTATTGTAACAAACTATATATATCTCTTTGACGTGGGATGACGCTTGGTGCAATCCTATCTGTCCTTTGTCATGCGGCCTTCGCATCAAATCTTAACGAACCACCAACGGGGAATCAGGACCTGCCATGCATATTACAAAGAGACTTTGTCATTCACGGTGCCACAATATGTCCTAATTAATCATAAACTCCGCTTTGCACTAGAAAACTATGTCTTATTAATCAAACAATGGGAGTTCGGGGTAGGAATTTTCTTGACCTTTGGAGCACAATCCCACTTGAACTCTCTCTGATTCAAAGGTCTGGAGTTTAACAAAGCTAGGATGATAAGACACTCCAGCGAGAGAGATTTTGGAAAATACTCCCCCTTCAATTATTTTCTTCCGAGGACAATATACAAACAATTTGTCTTCAAATGACATCATTTTGTCCATCTTCTAGTGCCTACCAATAAGATAACAACATGATCGCTCGTTGCCCAATTTATTTTTAGGGAGTCTTACTTTATGTGATCACCACCTCTTTGTGCCTAAGATTTCTGGATCCCAATAACTCTTCATTACCCGGATATTGAATTTATAACGGTGATGTATCAGTCAGACTCAGAAAAAACCTTGTAGAAATTCCCAAAAGTTTCGTTAACGATATCACACAGCTAGCTCTTAAGAAGGAGGGACGATGGATTTACTGAATGTCTCCTTGTCGTAATTAAAAGAAACACTGGCTTTTCAGGGGTATTTCGATCACGAACAAACCCAATGATACAAACAACCATAGCAATGCCCCTGATGGGATCCACTTAATCCATTAAGGATACATGACCTAGACGTCTCCATTTTTCTCTGCCGAGTGTACACTTCAGCTACCTATACTTGCGGGTATTGTAGTTTCTGCTTTGTTATATTCCTTGAATAATCCGATTCTACTTTGTCTCTCCTTTGTAGTAAACGACTCCAAAATTAAATTTTGTGATTTAAGTATTGTATCATAAGCTTTATAAATTGTATTAGTTAAAATTAAATTGTGTATTAACGATGAGAGAAAGTGTCTGTATTATATTTAGTATAGATGTTTATCATTGGCTCAATGCCAATTTGATCTTTAAATTTTTTTTTGGATTTTCATTGATTAAGATTTCTTTTTTCATCATTTTTTGCCAATATGTTTTAACAATTTTATTTATTTTTATTTTTGAAGTTTATTGGGGTGTTAAGTTTTATAGGCGTTCGGCCGCTTTTCTCTTTACCTTTTTTATTCATTATTTAATGCCCAATTGCCAATGTAACTTTAACAAATTATCTTATTTTTTCACTTTTATCATGTTTCTATTTTTTTTTTGAAAGGCAATATAGTGGGGTACTGGCCCCTTGCCAAGTAGATGGCGTTAGCGAGCCCACACAACCAGTTGGGTCCGAGCCTAATAAGACCCTGACACCTTCCTTTTACGCACCCGGGAGGAAACCCTATAGCTCTTAGACAAGAACTCGAACTTGAGACCTTGCCTAGGAGGGTAAAACATCCATACCATTAGACCAGAGGCCTTGCAAGATCAAACAATGACATGAGAAATCAGAAATGTAAAATGAGCTGGCTCGATCCCAGTCGGTGTTGCTACCTACTACGGCTGATGCGCTCGATCTTTCATAAAGGTACACTTGTCATAAGAACAACATATTAAAAGCAATTGTGAATGTGATTTGAACTGTTTGTATATATCAATGTTGCAAAATTCGCGAGTAGTTAGGCGGTGCGGCTTCGATCATCCTTTTTGCATGTAATCGGCCTAGGCAACGATTAATTGGTGATTAATCGGTTTTGAAATTTTATATATAAATTTCAAAGTTACTTGTATGAGATGGATACAACAACTCTTAAATTACACTAAAATTAATTGAGTTCTAAAGTTTACATTGTTCAAAACATAGGTTATAAGATAATAAAGTTGAAAAGTTATACAATTCAAAGTCACATTGTAAAAAAAATGTTTGACTTTCGCTGATCGATTAGGCCGATTTGACTGATTTTTGTCTGATTTGACCGATTTATGACCGATTTGACCGATTTTTACCAATTTTTTACCAGACCGATTTTCACCCGATTTGCCTTATTTTCCAAGGTTTATGGGTCCGTGGGAGGGGTAGCGATTAATCGGGCGATTACAAGACCGCCTTAGGCCGTTTTTTGCAACATTTGGTTTTGTGTATATTATTTACTACCCCCCCCATAATATTTATATATATATAGAAAAATATATATATTTATATATATATATTATAAAGATTATTTGTGACAATTTCATTTTTAGAAAGTTGAATTCCAGATCTTTTTCTTTTTTTTTTATGATTATCTCTTTTTTATATACAACTATACATACATCAAATACATCTTGTAATAAACTTGTGATTATAGTGAATCTTGACCTATCATCTTAACTATAAAACTACTTTTATTTTTAATATGAAATATATTTTTATATATTAATTTTTTTATGATTTTTTTTTATTTTAATTTAATCAATTTTTTTTAAAAATTTTGTGCTCTTTAATTTTTTTATTCATTTTAATTTTTTTTTATTAATTTTTTTTTAAAGCTTTCGAAACCAGCTGCTTTTGCCTGAGGGTAGGTATAACTTTTATTTAATTTTATGAGAAGTGATTTGCACATCTTTCATATTTGATTAGGACCTGCCAAATTGTGACTCAAACTGTTGTATCTGTATATATAATATACTAATCTGTTTTTAAACTTTGAGTGTTCCAATCCAATTATAGGTGGTTTTGGTGCCAACCATTTCCACATTTGTATGTTTGTGTTTTGTGTGTTGCTATATTCATTATTTTTATTTTTTGTTGTTTTGTTGATCTCATATAATAACGATTTATTGGAGTTCATCGGCATCATAATAAGCTATGTGTATGTAAGTTTTGGTGTTAATTAGTTTGTTGAATTTATAACTTTAACAAAATGAACTAATGTCGTTGCTAATAAACGCATCACACAAAAAATCTGCAGGGTGGTTTGTTTCGGTTCAGGTTTTTGTGTTTTTCGATTAGGGATAAACTCTTATTAAATAGTTTGTGTTGGGTTTTATTTATTCCTTCGACTTAGTACCGTTAGGTATATACTTTGTACGATAGTTATAGTTCAGGTACTGACAAGTACAAATGTGTTACAGTACTTGACTCAGTTAGTTTGAACCGTTAGTATAATAATAGTAGTTCGTTTAAGAGATATGTATGAGAAATTGTAGGAAAATTATTTGTATTATTTTTATGCGTTCTTGTAAGCCTATTTAGGGATTATCTTGGTCTATAAAGGAACCATTCGGGCATTAAAAGATAACAATGATCTGATAAACACACATATCTCATATCATACAATCATATATATTTAGTTAAATAATCTGTTATTCGTTTATAGCAGATTATACAAAGTTGTGGTTTTTCATTATTCTTCTTACTACTTTTGTGTTGATTCCGCATTTACAATAAGTATTCATAGCAGTATTTTCTCTTATTGTCAATCTGTATTTATACAAGTGGTATCACCTTAGCAGGCTGCAAAGATCTGTTCTGTTTGTGACTCACAAAGTGGTATCAGAGCCTGTGAGAAACTTGTAGTAAGAGAACAACAAAACCATGTGTGATAATTAACCTATATCTTACTAATACTAATCATGTCTGGATCACAAGATGATATTCACCATCACCAACTACACCATAATCACAAACGCCACACAAACAAAACTCCTCACACTGTTTCACCATCAAACTTCCTTTCTCAAGAAGAGGTGATATGGATATATGGGCCATGAAATGGAACTACTATTTAGCCCATACAGACTTAATCCTATCGGGGAAGACTTATACAAAATGGGGAATAGTCCCGGTATCTATCACCTACAGATACACAAGGTCAAATCAAGTTCTCCTCCAAGGACGACAGAAGAAATCTTAGCCAGAGAAAGAGAAAGAAAAGCAAGGACCACGTTGCTTATGACTTTACCAGAAGATCATCTTGCTAAATTTCATAAAATGACTGATGCTAAAGAGATGTGAGAAGCCATCAAATCTAGATTTTATGGAATATGATGAATCAATGTTGTTCGACGATAAGTATATTCTAAAGCAACAGTTTGAAGGTTTCTCTGTATCAAACTCAGAAGGACTGCATAAAGGGTATGACAGATTCCAAAGTCTTCTGAGTCAATTAGAGATTCATGGTGCAGGCGTCTCCTCTGAGGATGCAAATCAGAAATTCATAGGTCATCTACTTCTGCCTGGTCTCAAGTTTTCTTATCATGACGGACCAAGCCAGGAGTGGAAAGTCTCAGCTTTGGATCGAATCTTATAATAATCTTAGGAGTCTTTGAGATGATGTTAACAGCTCTACTGCATTCATCCTCTAGCACGCAGAATTGGCATTTGTCTCTTTGAGAACAATTAGCAGTACTAATGTGTTAGTAACCGTTTGGTTATTTCCAATCTTTGGTCAAAACTCACAGTATGAACATACTTTTCATACTCCTTACTTCAAACCACATCCAGTTGCACCTCTTTGGATCATGTAAATTTGGAACAGCTTCTTGATGAGTTTGAATTGAAGAAATGGACTTCGAAAATGGCAGTGTGGTCATTGATTTCAATGAGAATGAAATAGGTTTAAAAAAGACAGGTATTGATAGCTACAATTGGATTGCTCAAGGAACCGGTTGGTTTTGATAAAATCAAAGTCGAGTGCTATAGTTGTCACAAGACAGGGCATTTTGCTAGAGAATGCAGAACCAAGGGAAATCAAGATAATAGGAGGAGAGATGCTTGGAACTCTGGAAATAAGGATGGGGGAGAGATCTGGTACAGCAGGAGGACTCTAAAGCTTGGTGGACATTGTTGGAGATTGTGTGTGATGGTACAGTCACTCAGAAGAAGAAGAAGTTATGCTTTGGTGGCATTGCAACAGCTCAGGGCCTCAAAACAACAGAGGTTAGCACTTCCTGTTCTAAGTATGTAAGAGTCTTATGCTTAAATTAAAAAAATGTATGATGAAAAGAGCACAACAAATAGTGGATGCAAACATTGAAATTCTGAATATACTTCAAGGTTTAAATAAAGTTGAAGACAAACAATTTGTGCTCATTCAAAAGGTTCAACTTTGGTATGAAGAAAAAGATAAGTTTATGAAAATGACTTAGATGATTAAAACAAATGTCCTTACCATAACCATAAGAAAATTATTGGCAGAAGCTCAAAAAGATAAAAAATGAAGATTTTAAAAGCTAAAGTAGCAAATAGCTCTATCTATTCTAATAATTCTCTGGTAAACTGCTAAATACTCAGATGAGTGCTATGATAAATTTGGGCCTTAGTTTGGGGATCACATATATGATGGCATCTTGAGCTATGAATATGAAGTTTTACAAAGTGTATTTATAAGTAAGGAAAGTGATTTAGAAAATCAACCCTTGGATGATAGGTTTGTTACAACAGAAGGAATGCATGATGTACCCCTACCCATGACAGGGAATTACATGCCATCTGGACCTGATATTGAAATAGAGATACTCACAATTAATTATGGTCCAAAACAGTTTCAGCCTAGAAAATCTGAAACCCAAACAAGCGACTTTGATACATGTGAATCCAACATTAGTGTAGAAACATCTGAATTTGTGCCTAAACCAACTGTCAATGAACCCAAAGTAGTATGTCAACCTAAGGTTTGGTGCTGATTGCTCCTTTCATTGATGGTATGAATACAGATAGAATGATGTCGAGCATGTAGTCTTCTCACCATCAGAAGAAAACATGTAAAACAACCTAGTTTTGCTAACTAGCATAGTAAAAACTCCTAGGGAAACTGTTAAAATCAATTCACACATAGTAAAAATCCTAAAGTTGACAAGAAAGGGTTGGGATATGGGTTTACTACAAAAGCATGTTTTGTATGTGGAAGTCTTAGTCATCTTATCAGAGATTGTGATTTTCATGAAAACAGGATGGCTAAACAGGTTGAACTAAACAAAAAGAAGGGTAAGGGTAATGTTCAAAGGGAGAATAGTCCAATTTGGAACAATGTGCAAATAGTGAATCATAAGAACCATATTTGTTTTCTTCAGCAGTATACTTAAAATATGGCAAATTCTAGTTAGTTGCTGCTTGAGCTAGCGGTACTAACCAATATTAGTAAGCTAGACAGAATTTTAACAATCATGATTTGTTACTAAACTATGCTGCCGGAAAAATTAGTAATGTTAAACCTTTTGTGAATATAGTTAGACCAAAAACTGTTTTACATAAAACTCATTCACCTTTTAGAAGGCCTTTTAATAACACAACATCACTTAGAACAAAATTTTCAAAACAAAAGGTTAATACTGCTGAGGTAAATGCAGTTAGTGCTGTTAGGGGAACATTGGGGTAACTTGCTGTTAAGCCTCAAGCGTTGTAATTGGAGACCAAAAAAAAAACACATTATTGGCACAAAGGTCTCAAATACAATTGGTGGATCACAGTCCTAGTAATTGTTGCTACTTTCAAAGATCACTAGGCAGACCCCAAGTCCATAAAGGCTTGGGTCCCTTAAAGCGAAACTAATCTTTTTTATTTGATTTTTGTACAGGATTATCCACACAGAGCTTTTTAAAGAACAAAGGGATTGTTGATAGTGGAATGTTCCAGGGCATCATGACTGGAAACAGGCTACCTTGCTGAATTGAATAAATAAAGACTTAATGGTGGCCCATGTTGCTTTTGGAGGAAGTAAAGGTTACATAACAGGCAAAGGTAAAATAAAAACAGGAAAGTTAGATTTTGAGGATGTGTGCTTTGTGAAAGAACTACAACATTTCAATCTCTTTTCTGTGTCACAGATGTGTGACAAGAAGGAAAAGGTTCTTTTCACTGACACTGAATGTATTAACCTCTACTTTTGGCCTAGCAGTATTAACCCTTGTACCCTTAACAGTATTAACTCTTTTGTTGAAATATCTGTTGTAATTTACTGTTTTCTTGTTAAAGGGTCTTTTAACAGATGAATATGCTTTATAATAAGAATATGGTTTTTGCATAGCATCATTCATTCTTGTTCTGGATTGAGTAGTTCTAACTGATTTGGCGGCATTAAGTGATACTAGGCCTGACTTAGTTAGTACTGCTTGTGGAACTATGTTACTTTTTGGATTGGGGTGAGAAAATCTACCAAAGTTCTGGTGATTCACCCTCTTTGAGTTGTTCCACACTGGTTTAACCTGTTTTGATCATTAATCTTTTTCTTGTGTTTACAGGTATATTGCAAGTGATCAAAACTACCACATACATAGCAAGCTTTATTGTTAAACTCAAAATTTTTACCTAATTTATGCGTCATCATACCATTCCAGTTTCTTTTATTACCTTTGGGCCTCTTATTGTTTTTCCTACAGTTTTTTGCTTGCCTAACAGTTTCATTCCTAGCATTACTAGATTCAATCTTTTCAAAGCTAGGTTTGACTGTTTTTGTTACTTCCTTAGGTTTGACCACAATCTCATCATCTTCACTGTCAGATTCGTACTCCTCAATGATAAGAGCATCAGACCATACTTTGGGTGTACTAACAACTTTGGGTTCATTAACAACAGGTTCAGGCATACAGTTAAGAGTTTCTACAATAGTATTTGACTCACAAGAGTCAAAGTCACTGCTCCTAGTATCAGATTCACTAGGTTTAGTTTACTTTGGACCATAGGTAAATTAGGATTCATTAATCTCAATATCAGGTCCAGATGGAATGTAATTCCCTGTCATAGGAGGGAGAACTGCATGCATTCCATTAGTTGTAACAAATCTATCATACAAAGTCCTATCATCTGTATTACTATCAATATTCATAAACATACTTTCTAAGACTTCATTTTCATAACTCAAAATGCCATCAAATCTGTGATCCCCATATCCAAGCCTAAATTTATCATTAGCACTCATTTGAGTATTTAGCAGTTTACCAATATTTTTTGAAGAACTTTGACAATTTTCAAATTTGGTTTTTAAATCTTCTTTCTTTTTAAGATCTTTTGCTAATAACTTCTTATGGTATGTAAGCACATCAGTTTTATCATCTAAATCAATTTTCATAAATTTAATCTTTTGCTCATACCAAAGTTGATTTTGCTGATGAACAACTAATTGAGCTTCTACTTTCTTTAAACCTTGATCATAAGCTTTTATTTCTACACTAGCATCACTAAGCTGTTCTCTTTGTTCATCATATAATTTTTTAAGTTGTGCATATGATTTCTCACATTCAGAAGAACAAGTATGTACCTTAGAATTAGCATTTGAAGAACTTAAGCTGTAGGCCATCTCTCAGGAAGGAGTTTGCCCAAGAAACTGAGGATTTGCTTCTACAAGCAGGAGCTGCTAAAACTAGCAGTACTAACATAGTTAATACTGTTAGCACACCAGTTAGTACTGCTAGTTCTTATGGTGGACTATCCTTCACTGATCTAACCAATCCTGATCAATATGATTTAGAAATACCTGCACTTGAGGAAATTTATGACAATCCTACTGATGGTATTCTTACAAATTCATCTTATGATGATGAGGGTGCAGTGGCTGACTTCACAAATTTAGAACCTGTTGTGAATGTCAGTCCTATTCCCACATCAAGGATTAAATCTATTCATCCTTCAACTCTAATTCTTGGAGATCCACAATCAGCAGTTCAAACAAGAAGTAAAGTGACCAAAAGTTCTGGAGCCCATGCTTTTGTTAATGTATTAAGAATTCTATTAGGTTTACAAACCACAAGAAGATTTTAATACTTTCCTAAGTATTATACATTAATACATTTAAATGCTTTCCTAATAAACCTTGTAACCTACTCATCATATTTAATACTTATTAATACTTTCCATAAGTATTAAACCTTCCTATTCAACACATTTAATATTATAAGGAAACTAAATCATTTGATTATCAATCATAATCTTCATATCTTTGACCATATCTTCTACAATCTTTCATTATTTGTAGAATCTTCATTATGTTGATTTAGTCCCTCTTGTTTCATTTATTCAAACAACATCAAGGAATCTTTAATTCCCAACAATCCTCCCCTAAACTTGATATTCATCTTGTTAATCATCAAGTTTCTTGAATGAAAGATTCCCAACAAAACCCTACACGACAACACAATCATTATATATAATAATATAAGTGTATATTTATTATATATATTTAATAATCTAGCGATAATACTTAACGGTCGTTAATTAGTTAATTAGACGAATAATTAACTTTAAGCCCTTTAATTAATATGCAATGTACATAATAATTTAACAAAGGCAAAAAGTCAACAATGGGGGTTTTGGGGCTTCGGGTGGCCAGCTACACACAAGGGAATGAAAGGGTGGGTTTTTGTTAGCTTAGGCCTTAAGTTACCATGTTTAGGATGCCTTAATCTTGACACTATAAATACAAGGCGATAGGTTCTCATTCAAGCATCCCATCATCTCTTCTATTTCTCTCCTCGAGCCGATCCAAAAAGTCCCCAAGTAAGGGATTTTAAGTTTTGGTTTTCTTAGTATATCGAGAACTCGATTCTTGATAAATCGTTAGTCTTGAAACTAGCATTCTTATGAAGCCCTCATACTCAACACTAGCGAAAAATTCCTTAGAAACACTTAGAGTTCTTAGGGTTTGAGGGAGGCGAACAAGGGAAGAGGAAGAGAAAGCATTTTAAATCTTTATGGAGACTGAAAGACTTAGCATGTAAATTCCCTCTTTTTTCCACTTCTATTTATAGGCAAAGAGAATAAGCTTATGGGATACACTTAGCAAGGGCCTATTGGATCCAACTCATTCGTTTATGACGTGTGTACTTCACCATGAAAAGACACGCATGCCGTTGTCTTCAACATAGACGTCAGCCACAATCGCAGGGTCAAGTCAAATCACACATATAATGAATGCTTGGATGACGTCGCCTGCATAAAGGAAGCCGTAAAACATTAACTCCCAACGATAGGGAATCATTCCATATCAGGGATAATTCAGACTTTCCCATGCAAAATATTTAAGTTCCACCTTTTCCCAAATCCTAATACAAGTCAAACACTCTAACCAAAAGATTCAATATCCGCTAGTCATCATTACAAGGCATACATGATGTAATCCTGTAAGGATAAGCCTGAGAGTATGAACCCTGGTTTCCAGGGACGGACTAGGGGGACTCACTTACATAGTCCAACATCATATCACTTGAACATGATCTAATACTAGACTGAGAGGACTTGATAGTGTATCGATATTAATGGCCAAAACAAAACAAGAGCCCATCGGCTAATCACCTAATGGCGTTCCATCCACAAACTCATGCCACACCTGGCTTGGTAACTTACCCCTACGCATGAGTACTCATGTAGGGGGTCATTGTCCTCCCACTATCACTAACAGTTAAGATGTACCATCCGTCATCTAAATAGGGGGTACACAGCCAACACTGAGTTGTACGAGCCAAGGAGAATGGTCACACATGTCCTCCTTGTCTGCTTTTGGATGATCAACGCGTGGCCTCCCCACAGCCGTTGATCACTCCTTAAAAGGTTTACCTCTAAGCGTGCTTCCTTATAAATAGAAAGCATTCACAACTTTCTCAAGTAAGTTCATTCACTTTGCATCAATCTACACATTGTAACTCCCACACATTACAAAGATGTTTGTTCAAATGTTACCCAAGTTTCATGTTCCTTATCATAACCATCAGGTCCTTACCGTTCAACACGGGAACCCAAGCAACACAACCATGTCAAATCCTTTCTTTAACACGTTTTACATACCTTACGTGAACAATAATATTTTTTTAATTTAAAAGAATAATCTAATTTTATATTTTTTTGAAAACAATATTTATTGTTATTGTTGTTGTAATCCCTAATCATCATCAACCACAATACAACTCCACAACTCCGTATATGTACATAATTATAAATATCTCAACGAGAAACATGCTATTATAAAATGCAAACAAACACACATGGTTTTATGAGATTTTACTGATAGTAACGACTCATATATAATATATTTCAATTTATTTATTATTTAAAATATTCACATATGCTTATAACAGCATAACTAGAACAACTTTTAAACAAAGCTAGAAAAATATAAATTATCTTTCTTTATGAGGTTTAAACAAGTAAATTTGAAAGATATATCTAATCCCTTACTATATAAAAGAACTTATAAAATGTGATGTTGAACATTTCAAGAGTTTCAATTTGCCACACCCTCAAACGGGGCCTAGACGGAATACATGTCCGGGGGCGTGACGTCATAATATACATCACACAAAGCACGAGAGAACGACCACTAATGGACGTTTTGAAAATCATAACTCGTTGCATTATTTAAAAATAGATAAGTTTTACAAGATTCAAAAGAAATTAAACATTTGCAGAAACGTAATTAGGTTTTCAAAAGACAGCGAGTATGAAAGATAATAAAGTCTTAAAAGATGATATCATATTGTACGTAGACTCCACATAGCACATCAGAGAAGTCCAAAGCTAAGCACCTGAAAAACATGCTTAAAACGTCAACATAAAGTTGGTGAATTCATAGGTTTAAGTAAAGCATTTACAAGAATAAAAAACGTTTAGTGAATACTGCTTCACTCACAGTATGATGAAAAGCATTTAGTAATCAGAAACATTCAACGAAAGTAGTGTGGACCACAAGTTCACAGTACGCATATGACAGTTATAACAGATACAACTTCACATAGAAAGTATTTACTGTTGCGCTAAGCTCATGACACCGAGGCTCAATTCAAAGAAGCATATTATATGCCAAACAAGAAATTAACTGCCCTAGAGGTATCTGACCAAGATCACCTAGTGAAATCCGACATGGTATAAATTCGTTTGTTCGTGTCTCTCGAATCTAGTAAGCGCTACTTGCCCGGATAGGGATAATTAGTCCCAATAGATCTATTTACAACATTCGCGCTCACTTAACCAGTACGGTCGGTTAAGAAATTAACGGTTCATGATAGTTCGGGCATTAGTGGTCTATTCGTAACTTAGGCAACACGTAATGAGGAAAAGGTAACATAAAGTAAAACATGGTGCTATGAACTCACCTCGATGTTGCAAAACAATTGGCAGAAATGCAAAGATTAGGCAAAACACAAAGCAAACCGGAACGGCTCGACCAGAAGTTGCGGCTTATCTTAACGGCTATGTCCCACCTGTTTAGGTTGATGAATTTGGGTTTTCCGATGGATGAGTACACCAACGCGACACGTTGATAAAGGATTTGGATTTCAAGTTGTAAGAGTTTGATGCTTGGTTAAATAAAATAAACCGAAAGGTAAAAGCAAAGTATGTAATATATTCCGTATATATTACATATGAAAGACAAGAAAAATATATAATACGTGGCGAGTATTATATATAAGAAAAAGGAAGACGAGAAAGATAAACATTCGAAGTATATAATATTTCGCAAGTATTATATAAGGAACGTGAGAAAAATAATTGAAACAAAATAATTCAACACATGTACGGAAATCGTCAAATAATTTAATAAAGAGTTCTTGCATAGAAGTAAATGTACATTTTAAAGTTACGAATTATGTAGACGATGTTTTTAAAGTTTTCACAAAAGTTATGATTTTATCCTTTAGTCGGGAATTGTAAAATAATATTTTAAAATTTAGTATTTTGTTTCTTTGACGTGTTTTAGCTAAAATAGTTGTCTCATTTGTAAAAGTATAGTTTTCGTTTGTTTGTTGGCTTATTGTATAATTATAAATAGAATATTTTAAGACTATAACTTAATCCTTTTTATCGGGTTTCCAAGATAATATAAGTTTTAAGTGAAAAATACTAAGTATAGAAGTTTATAGAAATTTTGACATGACCTATAGTTTTTTATACGACGTTTCCTATTTTTACAAAACTCAATGTTTTCCCCTTTAATCAAATCCATGTTGCAAATACCCGCGTGTTTCAATATATATATATATATATATATATATATATACACACACACGAGATCGAACAAATAACAAAAATAAGCAAAACCAAACACACCGGCTGCTGTACCAAACATACCCTATGTGGGTTGTTAACTGCAGAACCAAACGCACCCTATGTGGTATTAAACAGCGAACCAAACACCCCTTGTGGGTCAGTTAACCACAGATCCAAATGCCCCTACTGGGCTGCAAACCGCAGAAACAAACACCCCTTTTCTGGAAGTTTATACTTTAACATAAACACCCCTTTTGGGTGTGTATATCAACCGAAACACAAGAACAAAAAAAAGAAAACTAAATCAAACAAAATGAAACAAGCTTAAACAACACAACCACACAAAGTTATTATTAATTTTTACAAAAAAAAGAAACCATCCAAACTCGGATATGAGGAGCGAAGTGGTGGTGGCTGAGTCGCGACAGAGATGGTAATGATGGTGATTTAGGCGCGGCTGGCGGTGGTGTGTCGGCTGTGGAGGTGACGACGGTTGCATCGGTTGGTGGAGATGATGATGATGGTGTCGGCTGTGGTGGCGGTGGAGGTGTGCATCGGTTGAAGATGGTGGCTGACGTGCGGAGATGGCAGCGAGGGTGGCATCTAATAGAGATGGTGGTGAGGCGGCTGTTGTGGTTGGTGGCTGATTACCACTTAATATATATAAATATAATATAATATAAATATATAATAAGATAATATCAATAATAGAAAGAGAAGTATTCCAAGAGGGCTTTTTTAAAAGATAATCACTTTTTGACCAAAGCAAAATTATAACACCCCCAAAAATCATAACGCAGCGGAATACCACATGGGGTGCTACTTCATAATACACAGCGCTAGATACAAGAGAACGACCTCTAAATGTGTCGTTTGTAAAACAATCTCGTTGATTTTCTGAAATCAAAATAATAGTTGTCCCATAATTTCATCACCATGAAAAACTTGAATGTAAAGACTCCAATGCACATCAAATAATCCAAGCATCTATATCACCTGAGAAAAACATGCTTAAAACGGTCAACATAAAGTTGGTGAATTCATAGGTTTATATAAATGTATAATCCAGGACCGCAAGACTTTCCCTGTGGACATGCATCCCATGCAACCATCACAGAATGTAATTATGTTTACCTAAGCTCATGACACCGAAGCTCGACATATATGAATACAATACATAAATATTGCCTACATTGCCCGTGATGATGTTCAACCTGTAACATCCAACATCCGACATGCTATAACGTTCGTTCCCAGTGATAGCTAGTCACCCGAACGGGGAGGTCAATCCCAAATAGATCTATTTATAACACTCGCGCTTCCAAACCAGAAATTAACAGTTCATGATTCATGGGCATTGTGGGTTCTCGCTACTTAGGCAAACACATAATCATGATAAAATGTACACTTGC
>BQNB010005253.1:14946-48793 GCA_026074375.1 Tanacetum coccineum | reverse complement strand
AAATAAAAGAAACCTCAAAACGTAAGCAATTAAGGTGAAAAAACGAAGAAAAACGATAACGGGACCAAATCCCGTTCTTAAAAAAACAAATTCTACAAATTTAACCCTACGAAAGCAAATTTAATTTTCCTAAGTCCTAAATGATAAAAGAAAATTTTCTAAAAAAGAATTATATTTTTTGACTTATTTAATTTATTATGAATTAAAAACTATTTTTATCTAAATTAAATATTAAACATACTAAACTATTTATAAAAATTCTAAAAAAATTACAAAAAGTGGCTTGAACTAAGATAATCCTAAGAAAAATAAAATGGTGAACACAGCTTATCAAATAAGCTGCGAAATAAGCAGAAGAGGGCTTATAAGCTAACTGGATAAAAAGGTGTTGAAACAATAATGTTTGCAAAAGAAAACGGAAAAGACCCAAGGGCGCTAGTGGTTGTGTGTGGTGTGTGTAAAGCGTTGTTTGAGGTTGGTGAGGTCCAAGGTTCGAGCCTTGCTCACCCTGGACTTCCCAATTTCCCAAGTTTTATTTTTTTGAATTTTTTCTTTTTGAAAAAGTTTTATAGCCTAAAAATAAGCAACTTTAAAAAATAACTTTTTATAAAACTTAAAAATAAGCTAGAAAAGTGCATAAAAAGATGACAGATTTCTTACAAAGCTTTTTTAAAACTAAGCCTAAACTGTTTGGCTTTCAAACAATAAATAAGCTAATGTAAAGACAAAATAAGCTAACACAGACTTAAACATACACCTAAAAAGCACTAAGGCTAAAAAATAAGCAACAAAATTGAGCTCAATTAAGCTTAAATTGACAGAATTAACTAAAGGCTTTAAAACTTTAAATCATAAACTAAAAATGCTAAAAAGCTTAAATAAGCTCTAACTAAAACTAAATAAGATAAAAGAACCTTTAACCTAACCTAATAAGCAAATTTAAACCTAAAATAAGCAAATGTAACAACTGAAACTCCCAAATAAGCAAATGAGCTTTTTGGCTCAAAACTGTCAACCAAACAGCCTAAGGGGGATTTTCTAGCTTATTTTTAAGCTAGAAGATGGATCCTTATGGCCTTGTGAGCTATACCACTGAAAAGCTTATACAAAAATCTTTCTAAATCAACAAAGAAAAAGGATTTTGAAATTCAAGTAAGCCATGAAAAAGCTAATTGAAAAAGCCTGTTCACACAGATTGCACTCTTTTTTATTTTCTTTTAAAAAGACAAATGGGATTTTTGCAGACTAGATTTAAGCTAGGAAAAGGAATTTAAAGACTAAAATAAGATGAAAAGGATCAAATACGGGCTACAAACTACTAATGCTAGAAATTCCAAAGGCTAACACCTACTTATGCTTATCAAATTTTAAGAATGAAAATTGGCATTTTGATGCTTAAAACTAGACTTGACAGGTTTTGACTAAAACAACAATTGTAAATGCACTTGACCAATCTTGTTACTAACTGTACTGCATTTATAGACAATACTCAAACAACACAAAACCAAATGCTTAAAAAGCTTTTGTTTAAAAGCCTTATCAAATAAGCTATTCTAAAGTGAATTAAGAACACAGATTTAGACAACTTTTGGATAAAACCATAAAACTCACTTGTAAATCTTAAAACCTTTAAAAACATATTAAAACAACTTAAAGAAAGCTTTCCAAAGTTGGTCAAGTGACCCAAATCTTTTGTAGCACTTGTTTTGACTCACTTTGCCTACTGACCCAAACACCCCTTTAAACACATTTTTACTATTTTAAGCTTAATAAACTAATTTTTAATGAACAAACCTTTAATACCAGATTTTAAATAGCTTATAACAACCCTAATGAACAAATTTAATCACTTAGATAAGCAAGAACAACAAGATTATCAACTATGCTAATTTAAGCTATTAAACAGATTTTAAAAAAACTTGCACTAATGAAATTTTGAACTACAACATTAAGCATTTATATCACTAAAAAAAATCATAACTAAGCATAGATAAAGGCAGTAAAATAAGCGGCCAATAACAGAACAAATCAGCCAATGTCGAATTTTTAAAGCTAAAACTTGAAATTTTGAAAACATACAAAGGCCCTGCTCAAAACAGGGTTAAATCAAGCTCAATCATGAGCTTTGTCCTACAAGCTCGTAGCTTGACAATGACGCACTATTGAAAACCTACTCACAGTCCTTCCCTTTTTGGCATATCTTCCAAATATAGCTTCGAGTGATTTCTTCTGTGAACTAGTTCTTAAACATACCAAAACTAGAAAAGTTTTTCATTGTTTAAAGTTATAAACTAGCTTATAAGAGCTTATGAAGACTGCTTTGAAAACTTCTTATAAAGTAATGAAACAGGATTTCACAACGAAATAAACTCAACAATTTCAATTAAACTTAAAAGGAAGTACAAGAACTTTGAAAAAGTAAAACTGACAATAATCTAAAAAGTAACTAATAACGCTGTACAATAAAAACATAGATACCGAAAGCTTAAAAAAGTGCCCTATTCTATAGAAATTCTTCAAGGTCTTGGGACTTCAATGTGCTAGTTATGTGAGTGAGCCAGGAGGTGTGTTTGTTGTGTGAGTAAGTCATAATCTCATCCTGGCCATTAATCTTGAGTGTTCACCAAGTTCATTGATCTCAACCATCCATTCTTTGTCTTCTTCCATTGACGAACGATGTCTAATGGGATTGCCAAGGTGGAATTGGTGTTTTGTGGTGTGGGGTGCGTTTGGGGAAGAGGGTGAGAGTGACAGGTGAAAAGGATGGGTGGCGAGAAATGGGTTTTGAGGAAGATATACAGTTTTTTTTAACGAGGTTAATCCCCTGTTTTTGGTATATATGTTTGCACCATTAGTCCTTTTGGACTAACAATGTTAGTCCTTGAGGACTAACGATGTAAGGGGGTTAATGGGTTTATGGTTATAGTTGTTAAGTAGGATTGAGCTTAGTATTGGGCTTTTGTTATAAAAGGGGTTTGGGGTTATTTGGTCTTCATAATGTTTAAATGGGCTGACCCGGCCCATTAGATGGGTACGGGTTGGCCCATTTAACATTTCTTTCGATACCGGCTCGTCTTTGACTATGACTTTGATTGGTTTGACTGTTTGTTGACTTGGACTTTGACTTTTTGACCTTTCATGCTCTTTTCATTCCCGTGCTCGGTTTTGTCCGTTTTGGCTTTGTTTTTCGTCCTTTTCTTAGATATCCGTTACCTGAACCATATAAATGCAAAACATACAAATACGATGTATTTTTGGTATGTTTTTAGTCTTTTAAGCACATATTCCTAGGTAAATGGTATGTATAATTAAGCACATACCAAAATCCCCCATACTAAGATACTGTTGTGTCCTCACGCAATGCCATAAGTAAACACTTAAGAAAATCAAGAATCTCAATCCTCCTCGACTAATTACCTCGAAAAGTAGCTAAGTGTTCATCGAGGGGAATTAAAGAATCAATAGCTTTGAAAAGCCCCGTTTTGACCATTTTTAAATAGCTACACTTATTCCCACACAAATTTTTTGTATTTGAGTCTTTTTTCTTCTCGGATATCTTTTTTTTTTTTATTTCAAGCAACTAACTAACATGTTTGACTTTAGTTATTTTTTAACTTTAGGGTTACAGAACAAGATGCATTTCAATCCTAAAATGCCCAAGAAGGATAAATTCATCATCCCTAACTTTTCACTCGTTCCAAACCAAGCTCAAAAATGAAATCACCGTTAAATAAAGAGCTAAGTATGCAAACACTATCTCATGACTTTGTTACGGCTTGATATATTTCACACCCGACAAATATTTCCCGTCATAATATATTTAGTGTGCTTATTTCGAATTTTCACAACCATAGGATCAACCTTTTAAAGAAAATTGCAATTATTTCTATTGCTTTACGTTTCCACCCAATCATGATTTTAAAAGGCGAGATCATCCCATGTATCGACATTCCGTCTTGGGTCACAATTTCCAACCATACAGCTAAGTGACCAGGTTTGACACCTGCGCCATACAAAGACTAGTAAAGCAGAGACTATAACGGACCTTCGGTTTCACAAAACAAGTCTTTGTATATCCCCGTATATTAATCTCTCTAATTCACTTAGAAAAACTGCACAATCTTAAAATGAATTGTCCTTAGTATCAAAAACAATTTGAATTAAGAAAAAGAGATTTTCTCATATATAGAGATTAAAAGACCCGATATCACACTTATCATAATTATTACTTTTACTAGAAAGGAAAGATCCTCGACCTTTAGTGAAGGTCTGTAACATCGGTTGTGAGCCGGCAAGATGCAGCAAACTTTTATCAGTCTCGAATTATTATTCTCACTATGGGCTTTCTTTAGAAGGCTGCAACATCGGTTGTGAGCTGGCAAGATGCAACAAACTTTTATCAGCCCACATATTATAATTATTTACCTCATTATTTTAGTTTTAAACACATATTTTAAATAACCAACGATATAGAGCAAAAAAACTTCTTTTTAGAAACATCTAACAAGACATAAATTTCGGACTAAGACTAAACAAATTAATGATTGTCGGACTACTCACACTAATTAAAGCTTTAATACAAAAATTGTTGATTAAGTTTAAGTTTCACAAAGTATCACGTAATATATAGTCCGTGTTTAGAGCTGTATGGGAGTAAAAAGCCACAAACTACACTATAGCTCTTAAATTTCCAACTAGATCCTTGTTTAGACATCTAACCATTACTAAACTCTAACAATTTTTGTTCTTTCTTCGCAAATTTAAAATTTTTTACCTTAATAAAAAGATCCGCGAAAGCTTAGTCTAAAAGTTAAGGGACAAGCTAGAGCGCAACATGCTCGATCGAGTCAAAATTTATTCTTATTCTACCCAGCAGGAAAGTCAAAATTGTGACAAAAACACTTATTTTATTTTTGGAATTTTTTAAATTTTTTCATTTTTTTGGTATTTTGGTGGTAAAAACGGGATTACGTGAAAACAACGGCTGCAGGCACAATCAAATCGATAGATCCCCCCATACTAGAATTGAACATTGTCCTCAATGTTTTAAGAAGGGTCTCTACGTAAATCCTAAGCCGTTTATTAAGTATGCTTAAAGATAAACGTTAGTCGATAAGATTTGGATATTGGATTCCCAAAATGAAGCTGAGGATGTGAAGCTCGAGTGAACGAAGGACAAAACTATGAGCACGAGAGGCTTCAAACATCCGGGACAATCCTGGACAAATATCACAAAACACAAAGCACGAGAATGGAAGAGGCACACCTCCTCACGTTACACTTATTAGAAAATAGAAAGAAGATAGAAGGATAAGCATGGGTTGCCTCCCACGAAGCGCTTGTTTAAGGTCACTTAGCTTGACCCGTCCCCGAATTTAGTTGTCCATGGGGAAGGTTTGGAGATCCGGGACAACCATATGTGGTATGTCCCCTCCAAAGTAATGCTTAAGTCGATGACCATTCACCTTGAAGTTTGGCCCGTCGGTTTGAGATAACTCGACGGTGCCATATGGAAATACTTAGGTAACGGTGAATGGTCCAGTCCAGCGGGTCTTAAGCTTGCCCGAGAAAATCTTTAATCTAGAATTAAAGAGGAGGACTCGATCACCAACGTTGAAAACGCGGTTCTTGATCTTGGAGTCATGGATCCTCTTTGTCTTCTCTTTGTAGATTAAAGAGTTCTCATAGGCTTGATCATGAAGTTCATTCAATTCATTCATTTGAACTTTTTGGTGATCGCCCGCGGTCAAAAGGTCATAATTGCAATGTTTCAAGGCCTAGTAGGCCTTGTGCTCGAGCTCGATGGGTAGATGGGGGGGGGGGGGGGGGGGGGGGGGGGGGGTGGGGGGTGGGGGGGGGGGTGTGGGGGGGGGGGGGGGGGGGGGGGAGGGGGGGGTGGGGGGGGGGGGGGGGGGGGGGGGGTTCATTTGAACTTTTCGGTGATCGCCCACGGTAACAAGGTCATAATTGCAATGCTTTAAGGCCCAATGGGCCTTATGCTCGAGCTCGATGGGTAGATGACAAGCCTTTTCGTATACCAACTTGTAAGGAGTGCACCCGATGGGTGTCTTAAATGCATAACGTAAGGCCCACAAGGCGCCTCCAACTATCGGATCACGAAAGGGACACGGTTTTTTCACCTACTGTTCCTCATCCAAGAATGGACGTTTCAAACCTACGATTTGACACTCAACTTGTCCACATGTTGTGGTGATACGCGGTGAGAGACGGATGAGTAACTCCGTATTTAAGCCATGACGCTTTGCAAACTGTTCATTGCAAAAAAAGTTACCGAGGATTCGCTAATGATAGCTCGAGGGGTCCCAAATCGGGCGTAGAGAGATTTTAAGAATTTGCAAACAACTTGGGCGTCATTTATGGGGAGCGCTTTTGCTTCAACCTATTTTGAAAAATAATCGACGGCCACGAGTATATAATTGTTCCCTCGTGAAGACAGGAACGGTCCCATGAATTCGATGACCCACACGTCCAAAGATCTCGCATAACATGGATTGGCATTTTGTGCATTTCATCCCTTTGTGAGATTTTGCCTTAACGTTACAAGCGTTACAAACCATGTGACCAAGTCAAGGGGCATCTCGGTAAATAGAGAGGCCAAAATGAAACCGGCATCAAAGACTTTCTAAGCGTGTAGATGGCACCATATTGTCCTCCGGGGGTCTATTATGGCAAGCCATGAGGATATCATGGGCTTCTTGCCCAAAAACACACCGCGGAATCACTTGATCCGCACAAATCTTGAACAAATAGGGGTCCATGCCCAAAAGTAGTGCTTAACATCCTTGAAAAACTTGTTCTTTTGTTGGGACGACATCCTATAAACAACAAAAATTCCCCGCATGGTAATATTGCAAAGTCGGTCAACCATGGTGTAGCTTTAGACATCACCGACCACTAACTTTGGCACACGAAAAGTCACCATACCAAGTGTCTCAAGAGGAAATGTTTCCGTAATTTCCTTTCTCGAGCTCACTTTGGTGGGGGTTCTCTAATCTAGACAAGTGGTCGGCCGCTAGATTCTCCGTTCCTTTTTTATCACGGATAATGACATCAAATTCTTGGAGTAGGAGAATCCAACAAAGCAATCTCGGTTTAGCATCTTGTTTAGCATCTTGTTTAGCGAGAAGATACTTAAGAGCCGAGTGGTCCGTATACACTATTGTTTTACGACAAACAAGACATGGACCGGAAATTTCTCGAAATATACACAAACGGCTAAAAGCTCTTTTTCTGTAGTAGTATAATGAGCTTGAGCATCGATCATAGTCTTGCTTGCATAGTGTATCGGTTGAAAATGTTTGGTCTTACGTTGCCCCAAGACCGCACCTACAACAAAGTCACTAGCATCACACATAATCTCAAACGGTAGGTCCCAATCAGGGGCAACTAAAATCGATGCTTCGGTTAATTTCTCCTTCCTTAAGTGCATTTAAATGCCTCTACACAATCCGTTGGAAAAGACAAATGGGGATTCTTCTCTAGAATGTGGGTCTTGGTCCGAGAGATTTTAGAGAAGTTCTTGAATAAACCTACGGTAAAATCCGGCATGTCCTAAAAAACTTCTAACTCCTTTGACGGTTGTGGGATGAGGTAATTTTGCTATTACATCAACTTTGGCTCTATCGACCTCAATCCCGGACTTAGAAATTTTATGGCCGAGGACGATGCCCTCTTTGACCATAAAATGGCACTTCTCCCAATTTAGAACAAGATTGGTGTCTTCGCACCTTTTGAGCATTTTGTCTAAATGGGAGAGGCATGAAGAGAAGGAATCCCCGAAGACCGAGAAATCATCCATGAAGACCTCCATTGTTTCCTCGATCATGTCGTGGAAAATGGCCATCATGCACCTTTGGAACGTGCCCGGAGCATTACATAAGCCAAAAGGCATGCGTCGGTAGGCAAAAGTTCCGTAAGGGCAAGTGAAGGTGGTCTTCTCTTGGTCCTTCGGGTCAATTGGTATTTGAAAGTAACCCGAGAAACCATCTAGAAAACAATAGTATTCGTTTCCCGCGAGTCTCTCAAGCATTTGGTCCATAAACGGTAATGGAAAATGATCTTTACGGGTGGCATCATTTAACTTTCGGTAGTCAATGCATACACGCCATCCCGTAATCAATCGAGTAGGTATCAATTCATTGTCATCATTTTCAATCACGGTTATACCACCTTTCTTGGGCACACAATGGATGGGGCTAACCCATGGGCTATCGAAGATGGGATAAATTAATCCGGCTTTAAGAAGTTTGATAACTTCTTTCTTGATAACCTCGTAAATTTTTGGGTTAACCCGTCTTTGGTGTTGCACCGTGGGTTTAACATTATCTTCCATCAAAATCTTATGAGTACAAAACTTAGGATCTATTCCCTTAATATCCAACATCTTCCAAGTTATAGCACGCTTATGTGATCTAAGAACCTTAAGAAGAGCGGTCTTGTCCTCATCTTTTAAGTCTTTAGCAATTATGACAGGTAATTTATGGATACCCTCCAAAAATGCATACTTAAGATGAGGAGGTAAGTCTTTGAGCTCAAGATCGGGGAGTTCATCACTAGAAGGTTCAACGGCCTTAAGTTCCTCAAATTTTTGTTCTTCCGGAGGGAGGGTGGAAGTTGGGTCAGAATTAAGAAATCTTTCAAGGGTGAGAAGGTCTTCTTTTGGATTGAAGTCGGCATCATCAATTCCTGGTGGAATTGATTCGCTAGTAAGACAAGCTTCGATTTCTTCCAAAATGAAGTCACATCCCTCAAAAGGAGTGAGAGAAGTGGGAGAGGTAGAAAGGATTGGTTCCAAAGTTGGGGTGGGATTGCCACTCTTGGAAATGTTCGAAAATCCAAGTACTTCTTGAGCAAACTCCTCACAAGCTACATCGATAACATCGACTCGGTTAACCGATTCAATAGTATTGTAGGAGAATGTATTAGTATCACCAACTTTGAATGTTATGTATTGGTCATCATGTCGAAGGGTCATTTGTTCACCGTAAACATCGATTAAAGCTCGTGTCGTCCTCAAGAAAGGTCTCCCGAGAATCAAAGGAACCCGAGGATCGGCAATATAATCAACGACAACAAAGTCGGCCGGAAAGAGAAATGTTCCAACTTTTATGAAAACATCCTCGGCGATGCCAGTAGGAGTAGAAATCGTTCGGTCGGCAATTTCAAGTATCATTCGGGTCTTGGTCAAATCTGGGAGATTTAGCTTTTCCCATACGGAAAGAGGCATTAGGTTGATGCTTGCACCGAGATCGGCCAAGAATAAACATTCATCCAACTCCGTAAAATCACACGGTATGAGAAATCTACCGGGGTCTCTAAGTTTTTCGGGAAACGTTTTTAGGATAACCGCCGAGCAATTCTCATTCACCGGTGTCTTGATTAAGTCAATTATCTTATCTTTGTTATTGAGAAGCTTCCTAAACATTGGTGCAAATTTAGGCATGTGTAGGAGAGCATCCGCGAAGCTAAGCTCGAAATGGAGATTCCTAAACATTTCCACAAATTTCAAAGTTAAAAGATCGTCTTTTTCACAGAGCTTCTCCTTGTTAATCCTTGAGGGATAAGGTATGGTCGGTTTAGTCTTTAGAGCAACAACGGGCTCATCATTTTGGGCTTGGACCTCTGGAGGTTGGATGTTTTTGGTGCTTGGGTGCACCGTATCCTTTGTCACCTCGGGTTCGGGTTCCACTACCTTAGGAAGAGAAGAAGGTGGAGGTGGAACTTAAGGCCCGTCATAAGAAACTCCACTTCGGGTGGTGATGGCTTTCATATCACCTCTCGGGTTAGCAACGGTGTTGCTAGGAAGAGAACCAAGTAGATGCGTATTACTATTTACGAATTCTGGTGATCAGGTCCGTTATATTATGCCATTTGATTTTGGCATAACCGCGTCGTTAGCTTTGACGTAGGTTATCAAATTCGGGCTTAGACACACCTGTGATGGTGGAACTAGAGCTTGGTAAGCTTGGCTTGAAAAGTCGGGGGTTGATTAATCTGGGGTTGGTAAACTTGTCCTTGATTGAAATTATTACCCTGATTTTGGTTAAAATTGTTCCCCCGATTTTGGTTTGGAAACTGATCCCCGACTTTTGTTGTTTTGTTGGTTTTGCATACGAGGAAAATCGGGAGGTGAATTTGGTTGAACCATCTTGAGGTCGGTAACTGGCATTCCCTTGGTTGTAGTTAACTGCGGTGCTTGTGACACGGTATTCTTGGATTTTCACGATAAATGTTGCATCGGTGGCTGGACCAATTTTGGTAGAATGGACCACCTACCTGCAAAGTTACACAAACTTTGCTCGATGCTTTTACAGGAAGGGGGAGCTGGAGTTTGGTTTTTCTTATCGAGAATCAATGCTCTAACCATATCTTTCAGCTCAGCAACATCGGATGAAACTGCTGGGGTAGAAGAGCTCGTACTCACTTTGGAAACAATGGCCTTGCTTCGTGATTGACGAACTTTGGACTTGCTCTCGATGATTTTTAAGCATTCTCGAGCATTTTATCCAGAAGTTCCAACCCGCAGCGAGTTAAATGAATCTTGATCATTCGAATTTAGGGGAATTATAGAATGTATCGAGGTTGATGCAATTCTGAAATAACCCATGATGCGGGCATCCCTAGAAGAATCATTTAATCCGGTCCCATGCCTCGTTAAACGGTTTTCATTCAAACTTTTGTTGAAATCTTGTGATTTCATTTTGAAGATTTGTTGTTTTAGAGGGAGGGAAGAATTTGTTAATGAATTTCGAAACAAGATCATCCCATGTAAGAATCGATTGAGGGGGCTCTTTTTCAAGCTAAATCCGGGCTGCTCCCTCGAGGGAAAATGGGAAAAGCATAACCTTAAACGACGTACTCGGGACGTTTGGAACTTCATGGAGAAGTGATCTTGTTGAAATATCGGATGTGGGCATGTGGGGTCTTCTTTATCCATGTCCAAAAAATTGCTTGTTTTGAACAGATTAAGTAGACCATCCTTGATCTCAAGTGTTCGCGGTATTTCGGGAACCAACGATCGCATCGCGTAACCCTCGGTGGGTGCTTCGAGCAATTGCGCCCATAGTACGATTATAATCCATCGTAACTATGGGGGATTTGTTATTTGCTTCTCAAGATTTGGTGATTAACATTAAGTTTGTCGGGACTTGTTGTTGTCGTCGTTTTACGGCTGAGACCGAGTGCGCATGCGCAAAATAGAAATATAAAAAGAAATTTACACTAGTTTTTTGGTTTTTCACTGATTTATTTCACAATTATTTTACCGGACAATGAGATAAGACACTTCTACCAAATTTTAATCTACTTACTTCACGGTAGCTCTCAAAAGATAAACGCAGAGCAGGTGAGCGGAGGAGTAGGAATAGCGCGAAGCCTATTCTCTCCTTTCGGGTCGTAGTTCCTATTTTCCTTCTCCCCTTCCCCCATCGGAACAACCTCCTTATACCCACTTTATAACTTGTTTAACTTTTTCAAGGTGAGCCGTAGTTGTAAAGAGATACCAAATGGCAAGTTTTTCATCTTTTGTTTCGAGTTGGGACCCACATGGTTCTACCGGAATTATTATGATAATACCTCATTGAGAATATTATATTTTGGTATTTTACCAATTTGTGAATTTTTATTTCTTTTTATTGGAAAAATGTTTTTTATTTTGGTTTTTTGTTATACTGATAACTCTACTAATATAAGAAAATGAAAATATATTTTGTACTTTTTATATTTTATTGTAGAATTTGCACAGATTCAAACACAATTTGTCAACGTAAACGATAAATCGTTTTCAAAGGCTTCCCCGGCAACGCACCAAAACTTGATTCGTCAATAATATTTATATTATATACTATATATATATATATATATCATATTATATAAATATATATATATATATATATATATATAAGCCAAAACTCAACCAATTAACTTCTGCACAAGGAATGGTTAAAAGTTCACCGCAAAATAAAATATATATGTAGCCGGAAGTATGATTCCCGGGTCGTTTTGTCCCAACGAGGCTTGAATGGAAAATCGAATGACGGAGTGATGATTGATGTTTGAATATGACAAGGATATGATGAGTTTTCTATTTCTACCAATCAAATATACAAAAAACGATTAAATAAAACCTAAAAACGAAAGCTATATAACTTAAAACCTAAAACGGGCACGAAAAACGAGGGCTAAAAACCTAAATTTTTTATAAAATAAATTACACTAAGTGGAGAAAAAAGTCGAAATTTAACAAAATTAAAAACCCCAATTTTTCTATTGGTTAAAGCTTAATTAAACTAATTAAAACTAAACCTAACTAATAATTAAACTAAAACTAACAAGGACTAACAATGGACTAACGACAGGGACTATTTGTGACAAAAGACCAAAATTTTTTTTTTCCTACCCTGAACCCCAATCCGAGCTTTTAGTCCTAAGTCCCAAAAAAAGTGCTGATTTTAAAAGAGTCGTTTTTAGCAAAAACGCAAAACACCAAAGTTGTTCACAACATGTTTTTAAGCATCTTTAACAAAGACACCTTGCGAAATAAGCAATTTCATATGCTCAAAAAGCCAATTTAGCTGCTGATTGTCAGAAAGTAGCTAAATTTTAGTTTTTGGTATTTTGGGGACATACTAACTCATAATAAGCTCAAATTCAAATAAGATAGATGTTTTGGAAAGCTTATATGTTGCTTAATCTGATTCCAAAAAAGCTTTTTCAACCAACACAAACTTAACTTTACTCAATTTGCATCAAAATGTAGTAAAAACTCTACTTTTTTTCTTAAATTAAGCCAAATTTCTATAAATAAGCTAAATCACCAATAAGCCCAAATCTGAATAGTGGGCTTTTGGAAATAAGCTCACTAATGAGTCCTTATTATGCCCCCTATTCACTTTTTTTAATATGCCACTGAATAGCACAATAAGCACAAATGATACACTACTATGTTTTAGATTTTAATGAAAATAATTCACTTTTAGACCTAAATAAGCTCTGAAATAAAGCTCAAAACTTTAAACAAACCTCAAACAGATTTAGTTCACCCTCCAATGAGCTTATGCTCAAAAAATCATAACCTAAAACCTAATCTAACTAACCTAAAAGTGAGATCAAAAATTGGTGAAAACTGAACCATAAATAGGAAATTTTAGACATTTTTTGACCCATTTGCTCTTAAACTATAAAACAGATTTAAATCCTTTATGACCAGATTTTTAATGTATTCTAATGATTAAAATGGACTCAAAACAACTCTTAAACATTACCCAAACTTAAAATCAAAGATTATGCATGCACAAACCATAAAAACACCACATATTCAACATATGCTTAGAAAATCATAAAAACATTATAAAGCTAATTTAAACTTTTAAGACTATTTATTAGACATTTTAATGCTAATGATATATGATTGAGAAACAAGACAGTTAAAAATCCAACAGTTCAACTACCGGTACTAACTTGGAAGGGTTAGTACCGCTAGCTTTGAGTTAGTACCGCTAGTTCTAAGTTAGTACCGCTAGTTCTAAAAACCTCTTAAAGTTTTCAAAAGTCATTTTATTTCAAGCTGATTGGATCCTAATTTGTTAAAAACAGATTATCAAATGACAAAATAAAGTACTTATGAGCAGATTTCAATCAGTGATAAGCACTTAATAAGCTAAAATAATCTAACAGTATTAACTACACATGCTACCAGTACTAATAGGAAGAAGTTGCACAAAACATTTTGAACTGAAATCTAAGAGGATAAGCACTAAAAACATATAAAGCTATAAATAAGCAAATATATAAATAAACAATGAAGCTCTATAAGCAGTTTCTTACAATAAGTAAGAAAATCGAGAAAAGAGGAGACTTACAAACCCTTGCTTTAAACAGGGCTGCTAAGCTTTACAAGTTGATCTACAAGCTCTAGCATGTCAAAGAAGCTAGTAATGTCTCATATGCTCATCACTTTGTTTGTATCATCCAAAAAAGTCAGTGGTGGTATTTTTGGTGTGAATTATTTTTATTTTATTCTTAACTACTTACCCCTTTTTTAAGTTACTTAGTGAAATCAGCTTCATCATTAAGCTATATTGAAAAGTTTTAAAAACAATTAAGCACTGGTTTATAATTTGAGATACTTGGATTCAACAATTGAGATTTTACATAAAAAAAAACTCATTGCTTCATTAATTCTTAAAAACAATACAAAGCTGAAAGAACAGTTGCAATAAGCTTTTAAAAGACTAAAATGACTTAATTTAAATTACAATTAAACTACAAATAAATAGAATGCCTTTTTGGCTTACAAAAGGGTCCTATTTATACTAGTTTCTTCATCCTTGGTCTTCCAGGATGTGCTTCTTTTGTGAGACAAAAACCACAATGTGTTTGTTGTGTGAGAGTATTCTTAGACGAATCCCAGCCTTCAATTTCTTTTGTGCTTCTTTTGAGTCAATCACAGCCATCGAAATCACTTGGAAATGGTGAGGGATTGCCAACATGGCAATTATAAGTATGGGGGGAGGGAATAGTGGAGTGGTTGAAATGATTTATCCAGGGTGTTGAGTGGTTTGCAGGGTGAAGGTATGGGAAGACATCCCTAAGTTGTACCTGGGTTTTGTTTGGGCGGGAAAAGATGGAGTTTGGGTAAGTTGGCAGCTTTGGCCCCTCAAGTTATACTCCACCCGATTTGTAAATTCAGCCCTTGTCTTGTTATTCTAGTAATACAACTTGAGGTTTGGCAATTTTAGTCCCTCAATTTGTATTTTCTTCACTTGGTTGACTTTTGACTTTGTCGGGGTTGACTTTCTGACTTTGACTGACTTTGCTTCGATTTGACTTTGTCTTTTCCATCCCGTGCTTGGTTTGGTCGTTTTTGGCTTTCTTTTTGAATATCCGTTCCTGCATAATTCAAATGCAAAACATACAAATACAATGTATCTTTGGTACGTTTTTAGTCTTTTAAGTCCGTTTTTAATGGAAAATGGTATGTGTAATTAAGCACATACCAGTTAGCAATAAAGCGGGGGGACGAATATGGCTTTGTCATTCGCCCATGTTTGGTTGGAGTAACCTTCGAATCCGTGAGGATCGACCTGTAATCAGGTAGATTCAATTTAAGAAGAATCTCCTTGACAGGATTTCCAGCTGAAGTATAGAATCTTTCTAACACATTTGCATTAAATTCATCAAACTCAGCATGTTCTCATTATCGGAACGTCTCAAAGCAGACAGCACAATAAGAGTGAACCAGTGAGTTACTATCTCACCGATTGAAATAGAAAAATCGATTTGAAAATCAATCGACGTGTCACTTGCTAAGTGTTTTTTTGTGGACACATCGCTAGGTGTTAATTCATTTCATAAAAAACAATTTCTCATCAATCGTCAATTCATAACCTGGAACAAGTTTGATTCTTATAGAATCGCACCATCATTTCTTTCCAGTTGTCACAAGTTTGATTCATATAGAATCGCACAAGTCACCTACCATGAGCTTGTTTGATGTTGGCTCAAGCAGGATTTTATATCTTTCATGTGGATTACTAAGTATCACTCGGATGTTCTGCTAAAATCACGAGGTTAATGCGTTGGAATTTTTTTATTTTCTCGTTATTCACATTGTGTGAGATAGCATGCTTTATGTTGACAAGTGTCTAATGAGATTTATTAATGATCTCTTTTGGCTCTAGACTCAATAGTGCTTTTTGGTTTTAGTGATCGGAGGCTGAGCTGACTGCCACCTTTTCAATACCAACTAACTCGAAGTGAGAAGTCAATAGCACATGCGTGTAATCTCTGTGAGAAATAAAACAAGTGTCTTTTGAGAGACCTTGAGTGGCTAGGGAGGGTTATGCATAGCGTCACTAGGTCCATGACTATCTTCAATGTCAGACAACAGCTTAGTGTTTCTAACAGTTTATGTATTGACCTGGTTTCTGCCTAAGTGTATGGAGGGCTTCTTTCTTTACACCCTTTATCCTTACGTTTCTTTTTCATTCCTCAACCCCTTCAATGCTTACCGAGACTTCATGACTAACACCTTGTTGGGTTTATTCCAGTGTTAGCTCCATCTCAGTCGGCATTATTCCCGATTCTCACTATTTCTCCTTTTGTATTATACCTAAGGACTTCTACACTAACTAGTGGATATCCCTGGGTAGATCCCTTCGGTTCTGGCTGGGAGCATGGGATTGAATACCGATGGCCTTATATCCGACTTAACTTCTTAAATTTATGTACAATGGTCGGTCTTTTGGGTATTTCATCATAATCCCTCCAAAATCATTGAAAAGTTCAATCAAAGTGTTTGATATAAATATCAAAAGATTTACACTTTGAGAGTTTTTCATTATCACTAAAAGCTCCCCTTAACATGTGCACCGTAATCGTAGTACATGCTAAGCGTGCAGTGCATTGAGTCATTTTATATGATCACATTTTAGTATACATTAGATGCAGTTTAATCACATTTTCTCCCCTTATCCAAAATGTTAATCCCTTGATATTTTGGATATCAATTGATTAAACGTTCGGGGACAAGATGTTACACAATATCTAATAGCATCATTTTAATGCTCCCCCTCAAATTATGAGGGTATATAAGACAGTGCGTGTTGCAATTTGAATTTTTTTTAAATTTACTAAAATTTTCTTGAAAATTTTGTACTCGAACATCCTTATTATCTCCATAAGTCTAGCTTAATATATTCAAATTCACGAAAGATTAATATGTACGAGGTTTGACCTGAATGATGAGAACATCATATGATAGAATCATATGGTTCTTTTGTTGCAGCCGTAGGTCTTCCCCGTAGTCTCTTTTAAGAAGTTGTCTTAGCTTCCCCCTAAATTAGCAATCCTTTCTTGAGTAGATTCTCAGACCTTTCTATGCAAAGCAGGCAGCAAGAGTCATAATGTATAAAGGCCCAGAAATCCAAAGTACACAGTTGACCTTTCAAGATTTGTTACTTTTTTTTTTTTTTTTTTTTTTTGTGAATTTTTTTTTTTTAAATAATGCAACTCCTAAGTCAATTAAATCCCGGATGAGCGCATTTCTCTCTTCAGGATATTGATAATATAAATTGCAACACCAAAGTCAACTAAGTCCCGAATGTCACAATTATTCCCTCTATGTAGTCGAAATGATAACACCTAAGTCAACTATGTCCTAAATGTACTCATTTCTTTTTGTAGAATACTAACTGACTTAAGGAATTATCATACCTATGTGTACCTCTTTTATCAAATACTTCTACTTCTTTTAAGAATAAGCTTAGGGATTGATCGTTTGAGGAAGCATTAATTGAATTAGAAAGAACTTTTCTCACATTTTAAATAATTATACTCCCAACACTTCCCCCTGGGGACTCAAATGATGCATTCTGACTAAAGACGAGATGTCTCTTCCACCATATGATTGAAATAGTGCACCCGAAAAGCATCTCAAATAAATACCGCACAATTTCACTAAGATCTTCCCCTCAAATCTCAAACTCCGAATACCACCCAGAGAGACAATAAGATGATAGACTAAGACTCTACTCACCCTCCGCAACTCGCGCGCAAGATATGCCTAGACTCTCATGAGAGAGTGAGTATGTAGACGTGCTAAAGTGGACTAGTCGTGAAGTCGTATCAACACAGTCAGATCGTCGCGGCTCGGAGTACGCGAAACGCGTATCACACTTGCTGTAGTTGTCGACTGCGCACATCAGGAGAATACTCTTAAAGTGACTAACAAAATTACAAGTGAGAAGGCTTTCATACAAACCACCCCCCCTACCCCCCCCCCCCTACAATGCCATCACCCAACTCCACCACACGACCGTAACAGCGCCGTCTCCGCTGTCGAGATCAGTCCCACGCTAGGACAGCTCCTTAAATCTCTCATCTCCACGCGCGAGAATCAAACTCTTCAAGGCTTTTAATAAAACTATGAAAGTTATTTCCAAGCATTCCTAAATCTTTTTACAAAATATGAGGTTGGGTTGTTGGCAATATTGATCGAATGTAGTTTAAGGCTTGAATTCTCACTAAGTCTCAAAGTGAAATAAGTCCCTAAAGTTTGAAACAAATGACATCTAAAGTTCTTGTAGTTAATATAAATTAACACCCCTTGAAATTGTTATCCGTCATTATTAGAAACTTTATCCGTTTATTTCGTAACTTATTTTGAAAGACCGTTTTAAAAGATTATTTGATGACGCTTTCTCCCCCTCAAATAATGACCCGTTTTCTATTTAAAGAGCTGTTGGTTCATTGTTTGAGTGGTCGGAATTGTCTGTGAAAATCTTTTTGGATACTGAAAAACACTTATTTATTATGAAGATAACCTTTTACCAATAAAAATAAGATTTCTCTTATTTTGACAAAGAAATGCACTGACACGTACATTAATTTGTAATATAGGAAGCACGGGTTGTGATGCAAAGTAATCACAAGCCTTTGCATGGTCATAAAGTAGACCAATGCCGAGAATAATTCTGTTTTAAGAGGTCAAGTTTCTTTTTGACTGAATAATTAATTGCCTTTAAGATGATGACCGGGTTTTGCTATCTGAAAATAAATAGCAAGCCATTGGCATTGTTTTTGAAAACATTTGGAACTTTGATCGAAATTCATGTACGCTCGTAATCATTATGAATGACATTTCTAAGACCGTAAAAAATGTTATCGATTTTCAGAAGACATGCCATTATTACCTTTTTTATATTTTTCATTTTTTTAATTTTTTCTTTGGTTTTTATGAATTTTATATTTTTGTATTTTGTTTTTTGAAAAAATTTTTAAAAAAAATGATAGAAATTCTTTTTGGTTTTTTTATGGGTTTAATATATATACTTATGTTTACAGATATTTGAATAGGTACACCTACTATTCATCACATCATTCTGCCATTGTTTCAGAGTCTCTGGCGTAAAACTCCGCATTCCAGCTTGTTTGGTAAGAAAATTATATTCTTTCTCTGCCATAGAGCTTTAGTGAGATGTCCGCCAGTTGATATCCGTATTGTCAAAGTAAAGTTCGGATCCACACCATTCTCAACATGTGTCTTGATTAAAGTGAAATTGATGTCTTTATGCTTCGAACTGAATGTTGACCGTTGTAGCAGCATAAGGCAATACACGCTTTTGTTATCACGGTAGTACAATGGAATTTTATTGAATCCAAAGCCATAGTCGGTAAGATGTGATCTCATCCAAAGGACTTGAGCACAACAGTCGGACAAAGCAATATATTCAGCTTCTATACTAGATATCGTAGCACTTTTCTGCCTTTTTGATGACCAACTAACAAGTCTATCTCCCAAAAACTGCATACTACCGGATGTGCTACGTCTTGTATCTTGACAACCAGCATGATCCGCATCTGCAAATGCTGTTAGAGCAATTTAAGAATCCTTCGGATACCATAGTCCCCGATTGACGGTTCCTCTTAGATACCGAAAGATCCTTTTGACCGCATGTAAGTGCTTTTCGGTAGGCCGAGCCTGATACCGGGCACACATGCATATAGCAAATTGTAGGTCAGGTCTACTGGCTGTGAGATAAAGGAGGGTGCCAATCATACCACGATAGTGTGATGGATCAACGACTTTCCCTTCTTTATCCTCATCCAGTTTGGATTTCTCCACCATGGGAGTATCCACTGGGTCACAAGAATCAAAACTGTATTTCTTTAAAGATTCAAGGGCATATTTTGACTGGTTAATAAAGATGCCTTTGGGATTTTGAAAAATCTATAATCCTAAGAAAAATGAGATTTTTCCCATCATTAACATCTTAAATTTTGAACACATGATTTTAGCAAATAGATCATAAAGTTCATGTGTAGATGCAACAAAGATAATATCATCGACGTATACTTGTACCAGAAGTAATTCTTTGCCTTCCTTACGGATGAGCAGAGTAGGATCCACTAAGCCTTTAGAGAAGTCTTCGGATATCAGGAACGAAGACAACATGTCATACCACGCGCGTGGAGCTTGTTTCTACCCATAAAGAGCTTTCTTTAGCTTGTACACGTGATTTAGGTTATCTAGATCCACAAAATCGTCCGGCTAGCTAACATAAACCTCTTACCGTAAATTACCATTCAGAAACGCAGTCTTGGCATCCATTTGGTAGACGGCCATGTTCATGTGAGCGGCAAATGCGAGAAAAATCCTTATAGCCTCTAATCTTGCAACCGGAGCAAAAGACTCTTCAAAATCAATACCCTCTTCATGACGGTAACCACGAGCCACTAACCGAGCTTTGTTCTTTAAAATTCCTCCCAGTTATTCTAGTTTCACTTTGTAGATCCACTTCAAAGTAATAACCATAACTTTATCTGGTCGAGGTACGAGCTCCCATACTTTAAATCGTTCAAACTCATTGATCTCTTCTTGCGTTTCTTCGATCTAGCAGGATCGAGTCAAAGCATATTTATACGTCTTGGGTTCAACAACAGTAAGTAAAGCATCGTAGTAACAGAAAAGAGCTTGCTCATGTAATTGCAGTCTTGTCGAAACTGGTCTAGCGAGTTTACCGATTATATTTTCAAGTGGATGATCCTTAGTCCATTTGCTATTATGTTTAGAAATTTGGTGATTGGGATGCACAATTGTATTAATAGAATCCAATGATGAAGATTGATCAAAAGGGATTTCTTGTATGGATACCAAAGTACGGATCATTACCCATATGTGCAATTTCAATATCATGATTGTCTTCTTCAACATCGTTAGGAATGACGGGAGGTTGAGTTTCGGGTGTTGTTTGAGAGTTACTAGGTGATGGTGCATCTTGGTTAACATTTGTTGAGGAAGGTGAACCGGTTGATGCAGCGGGTTCTGGAGCTACTACTTCAGCAATTAGAGCAATGACTTCAGGGGCTAGGCGATCAACATTTGATGAAGGGTTGAGTAATTCATCAAACAATGGTTGAAACAAAATATCCCAATTAGTTCTTGAAGGTGGTACAAACGGTGTTGAAGGAGGAGGGTTTAGCACAAGTCCTGAACTGATTGTTGCAGGAGTTATTTCATGAAGTGCGGGTCCTAAATTGCTATGTTCAGAAGCCATTGCTGTCAGCTCATCAAAATCTACATGAATTGTTTCGATGATTCGTCTGGTACGTCAGTTGTAAATTCGAAATGCTTTCTTTGTGGGTGCATAGCTAATGAAAATACCAATATCAGCTTTTGGTTGTAACTTACCCAAGTTCTCACTATCATTCGTCAGATAGCAGAGTGCACCAAATACATGGAAAAATGATAAGTCGGGAAGTTTGTCATCTAAAAGCTCATATGGAGTTTTACCATGATGAAGACGTATGATGGAACGATTTTAGGTGTAATATGCGGTAGCAACTGCTTCTGCCCATAAGAATAATGGAGCTTTTGCATAAATCAACATTGTGTAGGCAGCTTCAATTAGCGTACGATTACGTCTTTCAACGACACCATTTTGCTATGAAGAGCGAGCAACAGATGTTTTATAAGAGATGCCAACCTTCTCATAATATTCACGCAAAGTTTGATTAACAAATTCAATTCCATTATCTGTTCTGATTCGTCGGACCGGCAATTTAAGCCGTACTTGGATCATCTTGAGAAATTTGATTATGAAATCTAAAGCTTCATCTTTTGACCTTAATCATTTTACCCATGTAAATCGAGAGTAATCGTCGACAATGATGAGGATGTACTTCTTTCCATTAACACTTGCGACACGCATTGGTCCACAAAGATCCATGTGCAAGAGATAGAGTTTTTCTTGGTTGGTGTCTTCAAATTTAGGTTTGTGGGGTTTCTTCTTGCTTTTTCCCATTACACAAGCAGAACACAAATGGTCCTTTTCAAATTTTAGCTTAGGGAGACCTCGAACAAGACCGTGTCTAGCTAAATGGTTGATTGCACCAAAGTTCAGATGAGATAGACGTCGGTGCCATAGCCAGGACTTAGTCTTTGAGGCTTTTGACAAGAGACATATAGGAGAGGACGCCATCATATCTCCAAGAGACAGAGTATACAGATTGTTGCCTCGAGATCCAGTCAATAGATCAACACCTTCTAGATTACAAATGAAGCAGGCGTGTTGACGAAAATTAACTTCAAGGTTTAAATCACAGAATTGCCCAACGAAGAATAAGTTGTGTCCAAGTCCTTCCACGTAGTAAACCCTCGAAATCGTAACATTCCCAATCTGATAATCACCATATCCCAATATCTTTTCCACGTGATCATTTCCGAATTTGACAGTACCCAAAAATTTATTGACAAAATTGGTGAGCTGGGAGCGATCTCTGGTCATATGCTTGGAGCAGCGAGAGTCCAAATACCAAAGAACAATTTGGACAACCTGCATTCATCAAGAGAGAAAGATGGAACATTGAAAACTATGGATCCCTAAGATTTATTGGGTTCCTTTTTGTTAGCAGATAAAGATTTAATATTCTTAGGTTTGCTAATGGGAACATTAGTTTTAGATTTCTTAGGTTTCCTTGAGTAAACCAATGTTAACACAGGCTTAGGTGTATCACTTTCTAGAGCAGTTGGTTTCCTAAGGGGCACTTCACCAGTTGTGGCTATCCTAGTTAAAGGGCATACATTTCCTACTATAGTGAAGGGACGACCAGTAGGTCTCCAAGTGTATCCAATATTTGTGAACACTTTTCCTGTTGGTTTCCAAACTTTTCTTAACAGATTTAGATTTAGTACGAGCATTCGCATCATTGATAAAATCAAGAACATACAAATCATGATTATCAAAAAGCATGCAACCATTACACTTAACACATAAAGGTTCAGAATTTGCATTAAGCTTGGAATGCTGCACATTTACAGTTCCTTTAGGTTCAATAACACTGTTTTCCATAATAATTATGCTCGTGCAATTATTACACTATAATTTGTATTCAAACTATTTACCATAAACCTATGAATTTCACTCAACCATTATGTTGATCCTTTTTAGCATGTTTATCTCAGGTAATTGAGCAACTTATGGCAGGGAGTGGTAGGGAGTGGCATGGACTTGAAGATGGCAAAAACCTGTTATCATTCATATTTTATGATTCTAAACACTTAAAACCGATTATGTTATAACTATTATAAAATCCATCATCAATATGTTTTTAAAAATCCTATCCCGAATCTATATCGTACCACAATACTAGGGAGCTTCATATTAAGGGGTTTCATCTTGGTATTACGTTCTGACTGAGTTGTTGGGTTTACGATTTAAAGTGCCCTAGCTCTCAAACGTTTACTGAATGACCTCTGAATTATGATGGCCCGAACGGTGATACAATACTCCATAATAATTCAATCAAAGATATCAATCGATATTCTGAACTTTCCCGCCCGAGTAGATAACATCGTACCACCATACGGACGTCTTTCACTTGATTTACTCTTGCCATCAATCAGATTTCCCTATTCTGTTAAGGTGAGTTCATAACCTCGCTTTTCAATCTCTTTAATGTTTTCATAAACCAGCGAGGGGATACATGCTTATTTACAAACTCTTTTACATACTCGTTTATCTTATAACAATGTGATTACTTTTTAACGACTTAATGAGTTTATAACCTTGATTAGCCTACCTGAAAAATCAAGTTCGTGTCTAAGTAAATTCCTATCTATTACCTAATTCACTTTAACATTCAACTAATCTCGGGAACGTGAGCTTTCTTTAAGGGGTGGAGACTATAACAACCCGTAACTATTATAAGTAGTATCCCCTCAATGTTAACATATCTTATATATATATAAATCCTTATCACAGGGAAATTTTTTTGCCTTTAATCTCATAATATGCAACGTAACTTGCTAACTACATTAACGAGCTCAACGCAACCTTACAATAAGAAAAACCAAACTTCATATATATCAAGTAAACATCATAATATGACAAGTCAATAATCTATTATTCTCTATAACATGTACGTTATCTATTTAACGTAGTTTTTCTCGACGAAATACCACATAGCTTTAAAACCTTTATCGATACCTCTAAAACCTAATTCATGAGAAGTAAAACAACTTAAAGTGAATGTTACCAGCAACTAAAGCATATATACAAGTAAAATAACATCTCATTTGAATATACTTTCCTTTTAAAGTACAAGACCTTTTAAAGCAAAATGACAAGTCATGTAAATGCATGATATCCAAAATAGCTGTTTTACCTTTATTTTTCTAAGTAATCTTGTACAATCTATCAAGTACAAGTTACAAGAAGTCATGCACTTCATTTACATTCTATATTCATTCTCAATTCATGAAATTACAAGAAATCCAAGTTAGAAACCCTAACCCTGACTAAATAGTAAACTGTGACCCGTTTCTTGATTTTTATCCATTTTAAACCTCAACCACTACCCAAATAAGTTGTAATAACCTAAATTACAACATTATAAATCACATTCCATCATCATTTCATCATATTAACAACAATGTACAAGAATTAATCCAGAAACCCTAACCTAACCCAATTCCAACCCGCACCATTTTGCTATTTTTACCCATTTTAAACTCGAACCAATAATTGAATACTATTATAAACTCTTAATACAAGCCTTATAATCCTTAATCTATCATCACTAATCAAAATACACACGAAATTGAAGCTTAAAAACCCTATTCGTGCTCTATTGAACCCGCGACACCATTTCTTTCTTTTTGACCCATTTTAAAACTCAACTTTGCATTCAAGCACCTCCATGATGCACCTCCTTCACCAACAAGCTAATTACAAGCACTTACATCATCTCCTTGGCCTCCATGAAAAGCCACATCACCCCTTGGTGTTGACCTCATTTCAAGTCCGTGGCAACGAAAACCCAACACCCCTTAAAGTATAACCTTCCAAACACCCTCCATGCTCACATTCTATCTTTTGAACACATGTTAATAAAAGCCTCTCCTCATCATCCCCTAGCTTCTACACATGTCCAAGACTTGGCCATTAAGTTTCCTTGGTCCTTAAGGGTCATTCGATCCTATAAATAGGGGTAAAATCCTTCCATTTCAAACCATCCCCCACAAGTTCTCTCTTACACACAAATGGAGTTATAATACTCCCATAGCAGAAATAGAAGATCTATAGAAGTCCCAAGATCATAATTCAAGCAAAGAAACCAAGATAAGAAACCCCGGAGTTGTTATTCTACGCGTACGAAGCTAAAAGTTCCGATTTCGACCCATTTTCAATCATTTAGCTCGAAACCAGGTTCCATAAACTCTCCTACTGTTCTATAACTCTTATAATGTTCATATGATCCTAAATATACTCTTGTTACAAGCTTTTAACTTACAAATCATTCGTTCTTGACTTTTGATTCAAAACGAACTCATAAAACCCTAATTTTGTGTTTTTCTTAAATCTATAAGCTAAAATGATAAACTGAAGTTATAAGCTATTCTAATAAGCTTAACTAATGATATTATAATCACTTTATCAAGTCTTGAAGGAATTTGAATTAAAAACATAAAAAAACACGGCGAAAAAGAACGTGACGGTTACTAGGAGCTAAACGACGACTAAACCTAACGATGAACCCGAACGCAAACGAACCTACGCGCGGTATTACGCCGCTAAACAGTTAACGCTGACGCGCGAGAGCGACCACGGGCTACGGAGCTACACGGGTCTACGTTACTACAGGCAAGCACCGAGGAGACGGCGAAACAAACGACGACGCGGGCACCGCCCTAAATCGGACGTCTAACGCTAACGTACTGAACGGCAACCTACTGACCCCAACCAAACGACAGAACGTAACCTAGCTGGACGGGCAGACTACGAGACTACGGAACAGAAAACCTACAAACAGATACTACGGACGAGAACACAACGACGTCCTACAGATCGATTATCTGTAGAAAAAAACCCTAATTTACCCCTTTTTGATTCTAGCTTAAGAAAAATCGATATTTTAAACTTTTGTTACATTAAAACATCTTCATTTAACTATAATAATAATCTATCACCTAAAACTATCATTTGGAAATCTTAAAAATAAAGCTTGCATGCGTTTTGAACTTGTTCAGCGAAAGTAATTCCATGCAAGGTTTATATATCGTACCTTTAGAAACTTATAACTAAAAGGTCAGAAAATGTCATTTTTATCAACAGTTAAACTATAGGGGACTATTATGTCACTTTCAAATTACAAGGTATACTTGTACATCTTTTAAACTAAAGGACCAACTTGTAAAAGTGAAAACTCTAAGGTATATTTTGCCATTTTTCCATATCTTAAGGTCTAAAATGTAACATTTTGAAAAAGTATAAAAATGTGTTCAAAACCTTATAATACATAACTTTAATTAACGCTTGACGTGCTTATCATTTCCAGTTATTGAGCAAAACACTTAAAACCGATTATGTTATAACTATTATATAATTCATCATCAATATCTTTTTTTTTTCTTTAAAAAAAAATAAAATTTCCATAATCCCGAATCTATATCGTACCACAATACTAGGGAGCTTCATATTAAGGGGTTTCATCTTGGTATTGCATTCTGACTGAGTTGTTGTGTTTACGATTTTAAGTGCCCTAGCTCCTCAAACGTTTACTGAATGACCTCTGAATTATGATAGCCCGAACGGTGATACAATATGGAAATAAGAAAAAATAAGGTAAAAAAAACTCCATAATAATTCAATCAAAGAATATAACAATTTAATTTTAAACCTTATAATGTAAAACATATTCAATCAAACTAAGACTCGACATATTATCCTAGGTTACGTGACGAAGTTGCTTTCTTTCAATCTATATTCTGAACTTTCTCACCCGAGTAGATAACATCGTACCACCATACGGACTTCTTTCACTTGATATACTTTTGCCATCAATCAGATTTCCCTATTCTGTTAAGGTGAGTTCATAGCCTCTCTTTTCAATCTCTTTAATGTTTTAATAAACCCGCGAGGGGGATATTGCTTATTTACAAACTATTATACATACTCGTTTATCTTATAACAATGTGATTACTTTTTAATGACTTAATGAGTTTATAACCTCATATTGCAATCTTTTAAATACTTTTTAAACCTATATAAACCATGAATGCAAGTGTTTTCTGTATACTATCCAGATATATTATTGCCTAAGTAGCTTCCAGTGCCATTATTTCCATATCATGAACCATTAATTGCTTACGAGTGAGCGCGAATAATGTGAATAGATCTATTGGGGGTGACGAGTCCCGTTTGTATACCCATTCATAGGATAGCCAAACGCACTATATTTGACTTAATGGGTAACCTTGGCAAGTTACCTTTTCCACGGGGGAGCATTTTGTGATATTCTCAAGCCAATGTGCCCCACTACGTTGAATTTCCCTGTTTAACGATTGTGACATGAGCATAGGTGCAATAATAATGTTACCTATTTTTTCCATGATAAATTGTGTTCGTTGCAAATTATACCATTATGATGACTGGCATCCCCCCCCAACTGTTTTCCCATAAAAATGTTGTACTCCATGATAATGTTGTTTTCCATAATATACTGTTTCCATTAAAAATTATGGTTGATGAGTGAAGAATTAATTATGAAAGGGGCAGAAAGGGGGGGGTGGGAGGGGGGGGGAGAAGAGATTTTGTATGGAACGCCAATAAAAGGGGCGGGGATAGTGGGGAGGGGGCAGATGTGATGGGGCGTGGCATGAGGCCATTACTTCAATTGGTTCGTTGATATGTGCGGTTGTGCGTGTTGTATGGTCTAGATTTCTGGAGGCGTAGGATGATTTGGTGTGCATGCCATCCTTTTTTGTACTATCCCAAACCGATTTTTCCAATTCGTTCTCTCTATCATAGCATCTTTTCAACATCATCCATTCAACCGATTTGTACTTGTTGTCATTTTCCCATCTTTTATTTCTGGTTATTTGGACATGTTGCACGTTCCAATAATTTACAAACAATAATTAGTAAATCAAACTAATATACCTAAACCTCACTATGAATTTCACTCAACCAATGTGAGAGACCTTTTTAGCATGTTTATCTTTGGTAATTGTGCAACTTATGGCAGGGAGTGGCATGGACTTGAAGATGGCAAAAACCTGTTATCATTCATATTTTATGTTTCTAGATTTAGGGACCTGCCTTTGTAAAACTCTAATTTTAAATGAATGATAACGTATCTTTTAAAAACGTCTCTTTTGAGTTGTTTTCTATGATTGTGTCTATGATTCATGAAGTAATACACCAGATTAGCTTCCGCTGCTATATGTCCAAAATGGGGGTGTTACAGAGTGGTATCAGAGCTCACGGTTATAAAGAATAAGGGTAAAACCTTAACTATAACTACTTTTCTTTTTCCATCAATATCCTCCGTGCCACTCCATTTCCCCAAGCAGTGTATGTAAGAAATTTGCTTACCAAATACTACGTAGCTATTATAACTTATATTATTTTTCTACCAAGTTATTAGAGATGTGTAATCTTGGAAGTAAGTAGACGTATGAAAGGAGGCAATTATAATTATGGTGCGCAACATAATTATATATGCATCACGCACGTGAACTCTTAACCTGATAGCCTCACAAGAAATCAAGTTTCTGAGCAAAGAATTCCTATCTGATTACCTAATTCTCACTTTAACCATTCATCTAAATCTTCGGGCGATCCTTTCTTTAAGGGGTGGAGACTATAACAACCCAGTAATTTTATAGTATTTCATCAATGTAATATCTACTTATTATATTAATATAACAACATTTTTCACAGGGAAAATTTTTGCTTTAAATCTCTTATTATGCAACTAACTTGCATAAACTATCGTTAACGAGTCACACACAACCTACATATGACAATCCTATCTTCATATATATCAAGTAAACATCATAATATGTCAAGTCAACACACTAATATCATTTATAACATGTACGTTATCTATTTAACATAGTTTTCTCGACGTTAATACCAAATAAGCTTAAAACCGGTATTCGTAACCTCTAAACCCTAATTCATGAGAAGTTAACAAATCTAAAGTGAATGTAACAATCTACAAAAAGCATATATACAAGTTAAAATAACATCTCAATATGAATATACTTTCTCTTTTAAAGTACAAGTTCCTTAATGCATATTTACAAGTCATTAATGCACGGATATCCAAAAAAGCTGTGTTTACCTTTATTTTTCCAAGTAATCTTAACAATCTATTAAGTAACAGTTAACAAGTCAAGAGTATCAAGCACATTCATTTACATTCTATATTCAATCTCAATCATGAAATTAACAAGAATCCAAGTAGAACCCTAACCTGAGTTAAATAGTAAACCGAGACCCGTTTATTGATTTTTATCCGTTTTAAACCTCAACCAACACTCAAATAAGTTGTAATAACTTAAATTACAACATTATCAATCATATTCTATCATCATTTCATTATTTCATTTCAATTATACATGAAATAAAACCAAGAAACCCTATACGTGCCCTAAATGGAACATTAGACCTATTTTCTCATTTCTACCTATTTTAATCTCAAACCACTAATCAAATATTGATATAAACTCTTAATGCAAGCCTTATAATCCTTAATCTATCATCACTAATCAAATGCACTCGAAATTGAAGCTTAAAAACCCTATTCGTGCTCTATTGAACCCGCGACACCATTTCTTTCTTTTTGACCCGTTTTAAAACTCAACTTTGCATCCAAGCACCTCCATGATGGACCTCCTTTACCCACAAGATGCTTACAAGCACTTACAACATCTCCTTGGCCTCCAAGAAAAGCCACATCAGCCCTTGGTGATCATTTCAAGCCGTGGCACACAAACACCTCTTATAAACCTTCCAACACCTCCATGCTACTTTCTAGCTTTGATAACTCATGTTATAGCCTCTACTCATCATCCCCTAGCTGCTACACATGTCCAAGACTTGGCCATTAAGTTTCCTTGGTCCTTAAGGGTCATTCGATCCTATAAATAGGGGTAAAATCCTTCCATTTCAAACCATCCCCCACAACTTCTCTCTTACACACAAATGGAGTTATAATACTCCCATAGCAGAAATAGAAGATCTATAGAAGTCCCAAGATCATAATTCAAGCAAAGAAACCAAGATAAGAAACCCCGGAGTTGTTATTCTAGGCGTACGAAGCTAAAAGTTCCGATTTCGACCCATTTTCAATCATTTAGCTCGAAACCAGGTTCCATAAACTCTCCTACTGTTCTATAACTCTTATAATGTTCATATGATCCTAAATATACTCTTGTTACAAGCTTTTAACTTACAAATCATTCGTTCTTGACTTTTGATCCAAAACGAACTCACGAAACCCTAATTTTGTGTTTTTCTTAAATCTATAAGCTAAAATGATAAACTGAAGTTATAAGCTATTCTAATAAGCTTAACTAATGATATTATAATCACTTTATCAAGTCTTGAAGGAATTTGAATTAAAAACCTACGCGTTTTCGTTTAAAAACCCTAATTTGACCCGTTTTGATTTCTAGCTTAACGAATCGTTATTTTAAACTTTTGTTACGTTAAAACTTCTTATTTTAACTTATATTAATAAGCTAGCACCTGCACATATCATTTGGAATCTTAAAATAAGCTTGCATGGCATTTTAGACTTATTTTGCAAAAGTATTCCATGCAAGGGGTATATATCATAACTTTCTAAAACTAATAACTAAAAGGACTGAAAATGTTATTTTATCAAATTTATAACTATAGGGGTGTATTATGTCACTTTCCAAAGTACAAGGTTTACTTTGTACATCTTTTAAACTAGAAGGACCAAACTTGTAAAAGTGAAAACTCCAAGGGTATATTTTGCCATTTTTCATTCTTAAGGGTCTAAAATGTAACATTTTGAAAAAGTGTAAAAATGTGTTCAAAACCTTATAAGACATAACTATAATTAACGCTTAACGTGCTTATTATTTCCAGTTATTGAGCAAAATACTTAAAACTGATTATGTTATAACTATTATATAATTCATCATCGATATGCTTTTAAAAATCATGTCCCGAATCTATATCGTATCACAATACTAGGGAACTTCATATTAAGGGGTTTCATCTTGGTATTACGTTCTGACTGAGTTGCTGGGTTTACGATTTAAAGTGCCCTGACTCCTCAAACGTTTACTGAATGACTTCTGAAATATGATGGCCCGAACGGTGATACAATACTCCATAATAATTCAATCAAAGATATACATTATACTTTATAATGTAAAACATATTCAATCAAACTAAGACTCGACATATTATCCCAGGTTACGTGACGAAGCTGCTTTCTTTCAATCGATATTCTGAACTTTCCCGCCCTAGTAGATAACATCGTACCACCATACGGACGTCTTTCACTTGATATACTTTTGCCATCAATCAGATTTCCCTATTCTGTCAAGGTGAGTTCATAGCCTCGCTTTTCAATCTCTTTAATGTTTTCATAAACCCGCGAAGGGGATACATGCTTAAACTATGAATTTTGAATAACATGATTGTTTTACCATAAATGCAAGTGTTTTTCCAACTGTATGCTATCCAGACATGTATGCTATCCAGATATATTATTGCCTAAGTAGCTTCCAGTGCCATTATTTCCATATCATGAACCATTAATTGCTTACGAGTGAGCGCGAATATTGTGAATAGATCTATTGGGGGTGACGACTCCCGTTTGTATACCCATTCATAGGGTAGCCAAACGCACTATATTTGACCTAATGGGTAACCTTGGCAAGTTACCTTTTCTACGGGGACATTTGTTCCTCAACCAATGTCACTACGGTGATTTTCCCTATTAACGTATTGGTGTCATGAGCTTAGGTGCAATAATAATGTTACCATTTTTCCATGATAATTGTATTCGTTGCAATTATTACCATTATGATGACTTGCATTCAACTGTTTTCCATAATAATACTGTTTTCCATAATAATTGTGCTCGTGCAAATGTTACACTATAATTTGTATTCAAACTATTTACCATAAACCTATGAATTTCACTCAACCATTGTGTTGATCCTTTTTAGCATGTTTATCTCAGGTAATTGAGCAACTTATGGCATGGAGTGGCATGGACTTAAAGATGGCTAAAACTTGTTATCATTCACATTTTATGTTTCTAGATTTTGGGACCTGCCTCTGTAAAACTCTGATTTTAAATGAATGATAACGTATCTTTTAAAAACGTCTCTTTTGAGTCATTTTCTATGATTGTGTCTGTGATTCATGAAGTAATACGCCAGATTAGCTTTCGCTGCTATATTGTAAAAATAAGGGTGTTACAGAGTGGTATCAGAGCTCATGGTTATAGAGAACAAGGGTAAAACCTTAACTATAACTACTTTTCTTTTGCCATCAATATCCTCCGTGCCACTCCATTTACCCAAGCAGTGTATGTAAGAAATTTGCTTACCAAATACTACGTAACTATTATAACATATATTATTTTTCTACCAAGTTATTAGAGAGGTGTAATCTTGGAAGTAAGTAGACGTGTGAAAGGAGGCAATTATAATTATGGTGCGCAACATAATTATAAATGCATCACACACGTGGACTTGTGACCTTGATTAGCCTAACATAAAGATCAAATTCATGCCCAGTACCTACATCTATTCCCAAACAATACCACTACAACTTTCAACTAAATCTCGGGACGAGATTTCTTTAAGGAGTGGAGACTATAACAACCCGCAATTTTCATCAATGTAATTTCCACTATGATCATTTTCATAGGAAAATTTTCGCTTTATTTCATGCCAACTATGTATCATAACAAGTAAACGAGCTCTCGCAAATGACCTATGCCTATTTCTATCTATGTTTACATCATGTAAACATCATAATATGTCAAGTCAATAATCTATTATCCTCTATAACATGTACGTTATCTATTTAACGTAGTTTTCTCGACGATAATACCAAATAAGCTTAAACCGTTATCGTATACCTCTAAACCCTAATTCCATGAGAAGTTAACATCTAAAGTGAATGTACAAGCTACTAAAGCATATATACAAGTAAAATAACATCTCATTTGAATATACTTTCCTTTTAAAATAAGGTACAAGTCCTTTAATGCATAATGTACAAGTCATTAATGCACGATATCCAAAATAGCCGTTTTAACTCTGTTTTCCTAAGAAATCCTATACAATCTATCAAGTAAAACTTACAAGCAAGTCATGCACTTCATTTACATTCTATATTCATTCTCAATTTAGGAAATTACAAGAAATCCAAGTTAGAAACCCTAACCCGAGCTAAATAGTAAATCGTGACCCGTTTCTTGATTTTTATCCATTTTAAACCTCAACCACTACACAAATAAGTTGTAATAACATAAATTACAACATTATAAATCACATTCCATCATCATTTCATCATATTAACAACAATGTACAAGAATTAAATCCAAGAAACCCTAAACGACCCCTAATTTCAAACTATGACCCGTTTACTCGTTTTCACCCATTTTAAACCCGAACCACCTATCAATTCTTGTTAATAATCCTTAATACAAGTCTTGTGAACATATATCTATCATTATATCACAAGATTACATGAAATGCAAGCTTAAAAACTCAATTCAATCCCTAACCAACCCGCGACCCTATTCTTTGCATTTTGACCCACTTTGGAAACTATTCTTGCTACCAAGCACCTCCATGATGTAGCTACTTGAGGTGCAAGCAGCTTACAAGCACCTTGGTATGTGCTTAAATACACATACCTTTTACCTTTAAAAACAAGCTAAAATAATCAAAAACGGACTGAAAATGCCAAAGATATGCTTGTTTTGCTAATTGTATTGTGCAGGAACGGATAACCAAGAAAAGGACGAAAAACAA
>BQNB010005253.1:12500-14852 GCA_026074375.1 Tanacetum coccineum | reverse complement strand
CACCATTAGATTAAACCCAAATAGATGGTGGGGATTTGTCCCTTAGTATGTGAGGAGAAACTAGTATGCAAAAGAACTTTTCTCTATAAAGTAACTTAAATAACATATTATTTTCATATTTAGAGTAATTATGTATTTAATGCACAATAAATAAACTACAAATTAACTTTTATATTTATCTTAATTATTACGTTAACCATTGCCTAGTGGGCGGTGTTACATATGTTTGAAATAAGAGTTAAATTTCGAGACGAGCTGTTACAAGTTAGAGGGATGTTACAATTTAATGAATTTAAGACATTTAATGAGCTGTAAGAAGCAATGAGATGAACAATATTGACTAAATATTTTTAATGTCTTTTTGCAGTGTAATGTTTTTGGTTTTAAAAATTTTAAGACTTTCTTTTATATAGAAAGTCTCAAATGCTTTATTACGTAGTACAGATATAAACAAGCATAATTGCCCGCGCGTTGCTGCGGGGCGGTGTTTCTTTTATCATAGATGTGGGTGTTTTTTATTTTTAAAATTTGTATGTTATGCTAATTTTTTAAAGGTTATGTGTTTAAAGGTTGTTTTTTTTTGCTATTTGGGTTTATTTTAATATAATTTTATGAGATTGGGTAATGCGGGGTGTTAAATTTTGTTTTTTTTTATATTTTGTGCGGCTTTATTTTTCCGGTGTCATGTTTAATAAAAAAATTTATATGGGCTTATGTGTTGGGCGTCATGTCGTGTGTATTTTTTTATCTGAATAAATCAATACTTTTGTAAAAAAAAATTCTTATTTTGTGCCGAGCAAATTTTTTTTAATTATTTTGTGCAATAGTTTATTTTTTGTATATCAACTTATGTGTTTGGTCTCGTGCCGCGAATATTTTTTGATCTGGATAACTAAGAACTTTTGTAATTTTGTTTTTTATTTTGTGCCGAACAAATTTTTTTTTTAATTTGCCTAGTTAAAGAAAAAAAAAATGTCAAATGGGCAGGCCCAAAGTGGGAGCCCAATGGGCCGGTTACTGTAGCTGTTGTAGCAAGGCTGCCAAGACGGCAGCGTTTTATTCCATCTATAGTATCGGCTTTATTTTTCCGGTGTCATGTTTAATAAAAAAATTTATATGGGCTTATGTGTTGGGCGTCATGTCGTGGGTATTTTTGATCTGAATAAATCAATACTTTTGTAAAAAAAATTCTTATTTTGTGCCGAGCAAAAAAAAATTTTAATTATTTTGTGCAATAGTTTATTTTTTTATATATATCAGCTTATGTGTTTGGTCTCGTGCCGCGGATATTTTTTGATCTGAATAACTAAGTACTTTTGTAATTTTGTTTCTTATTTTGTGCCGAGCAATTTTTTTTTAAATTTGCCTAGTTAAAGAAAAAGAAAAAGCAAAAAAAAATGTCAAATGGGCCGGCCCAAAGTGGGAGCCCAATGAGCCGGTTACTGTAGCTACTTTAGCAAGCTGCCAAAAACGGCAGCGTTTTATTCCATCTATAGTATATGTATATAATTTTAAACTCTCCCAGTGAAACGGTAACAGAACAATGGCGGACCTTTTAAGAGACAGGGGAGGGTCCCGGCCCCAGAAGCAGTGACAACTATTGTAAATATTACTTTTTCGGTCTCAAAGTTATTGTCCATCTTTTTATTTTGGTATGTCTTAAAAAATTCGGCCCCTAAAACAAATGTTCAAGTTTCGCCATTGTAACGGAAGAAGCATTTAGCATTAAAAATTTAAGAGTTGTATGTTTATTCTACACTTTATTGTTACAAGTTTTATACGGATACTGCCAGGCGATAGAGTCACAATTGAAGTAAGTCGGTATGATTCAACCAGAGGTCGTATAATTTATTGACTCCGCAACAAAGATTCGAAAGATTAGGTGTTTCCCCATTTATTTCGTAGGAATGCCATTAAAAATTGAAAATTTCAAGAAACTTATTTTCTTTCAAGAAGTAGATTCAAAATTAAAGTAAGAAGTGGCAAATATGAAAATAAGAGCTTCCGTTCGTAAAATTTGGGAAAAGTGTCGACTAATACGTCGCAGGGGACGAATTATAGTAATTTGTTCTAACCCAAGACATAAACAAAGACAAGGATAATAAGGCTTCCCATTACGGTTCGGTCGACCGACTCGGTCGCCGTCGGTCGCCACCGTAGCGGCTAGCCGGTCGCCGAGTCGGTCGCCGGAGACCGAAACCCAAATTCGTCGTCCTCACGACAATTCTCGACCGATAAACAATTAAATAAAAAAGTGATTTTCCAAGTTTTAACAAAAAAAAAACTTTTTTCTATTTTTTTTGTCTGTGTAGATGCGTGTGTTTGTGTGTGTTGTGGGAGGAAGAAGTTATG
>BQNB010005253.1:0-5000 GCA_026074375.1 Tanacetum coccineum | reverse complement strand
GTAATAATGGAACAATTTTGTTCATAGGAACAAAGAGAAGCAGATTTATTCTATACTCGATAAGTACCAATACGCAATGGGGAGGTTAATGCGATTTTATATGAGCGAATGTGTCCATACTTGTTCATTATTAGAGGACATTATTCCTAATATTTTTCCCTTATTTTTTTCTGACTTTCCTTATCAATTTTTATAATTCTGAATAAAATATGAAGAATCTCATTCTTTTATGCTTGCTTGCTTCTCCATCAACTTCAAGAGTTTATATCAATCCTCATTCTGTATAATTCCTAGAAGCTTTTTATCTAACATTGCTTTGCATACCTCAGCAGATAAAGGATACTTTCTCTCTATCAACATATAAATGTCTGCTGACTCCATGTTCAAACAACGTACTCTGCAAGTATTATAATATCTCCAACTAATGATCCTTTGTTGACCTGGTAGACTCTAAATTTGATCAGTACTTAGGGGTGCATCAAACATATTCTTCAAATATTCCTAAAGTACCTTCTCATGTTTATCTTCTGGCCTATTCATACCATATCTCTTCATAACAATCCTATATAATTCTGTAAGATCATCCCTTGTAATATCTTTCAGCATGGCTCTAAAATTTATATACACTTTATCAGCTCCATTTTCCCTAACAATTTGGTATGCACCCTTCTTGCCTTGCTTGATGATCTTATAAGTTGCTATATTAGGGGGTTTTGTAGCTACAGGAACATGATTAATAGGAACATTAGTACCTGAAGTAGAATCATCCTTCTTACTTGTATGCATATCTTCTTCAGATTCATCTTCTGCAGTCTTTTCAGTGTGTAACCCTTTCCTAGCTATTTGTTTCTTCCTTTTTCCTTTCTTCTTCACTGGCTCTTCTTCTTTTGCTTCATCATCCTTTTCTTTTGTAGACGGAGCATCTTTATCACCAATCTTTAGTCTTTTAGCAGTTCTTGTTTGAAGCTCTTCACCAAATCTTTTGAGATTAGCCTTTGTAGCCTCAAAGCTCATAGGAATAAAGGATTCAATTTGTTTAACCAACTTGTCAAACTCTTCTTTTACTTCTTCAAAACTTAACTTCTTTAGCTGAGTAAGCTTCCAAGTCCCCTGATTCTTTAAGTAATTCATCATGTAATTTCTCAGCTGTGATTGGGTCATGGGCTTACTTCTTCTTGCTTTTGCTCTTTCTTCTGCAAAGAGCTTCTTTCTCTGGTTTACCAACTCTACCATTCTTTTTGCAAAGTCTTCTTCAGACAGATCTTTTCCTAGCACACTCTCCTTCAACTCTGCATTGGCTTCAAGCTTAGCTCTTATTACATCCCAATCTTCTTCAGTGTAAAACTGAGCTTCAAATTGAACTTGAGCTTTTCTTTGTTTTTGCTGCTCAGTTAAATCTTGTTCTTCTTCAATTCTTTGAGCTAAGAGTGCATCCAGGTGAATTTGTTTGGCAGTTTCTTCTTTTTCTAAAGCATCCAACCTGATGGCTTCAGCAAGGCCAGCTTCTTCTTGTAGGATTTGTTCTTTAGTCTTCTTAGAAGCTTGAGTCTCTTCAATGATCATATGTGCTTTACCTTCCCTTTGACCTTTTTCAGGAGAAGGAACTGAGACTTTAGTACTATCAGTACTAACTGGTCCACTACCAGTACTAACTGCTATGCTGCCAGTATTAACTCCTTAATTGATAGTGAAGCCAGTACTAATATCTTCACTGACAGTATCTTCAAAATCCAAGCCAGTATCAACTTTCTTCTCTTTATACTCTTTTCTTCTCTTGTATCTTCTTCCCTTATCAACTGACTTAGACTTTTGTGAAGCAACCTTTGAGAGAATTTTAGCTGCTTCCAATGTAGTAGGGCTTATGTCTTCAACTTGTTCCTCCCCTGAAGCACTGACAGTAGTCTTTGAAGTCTTTGAAGGAGTAACAAATCCTTGTACCAAAGAAACTAGAGGATCATCATCTAGTTCTTTAATCTTCCTCCCCTGAGCATCTGTTTCTTCACCTTCAGAATCAGAGATAACAACCTTCTTGGATTTTCTTTTTAGTGCAACTTTAAGATTCTTCACTCTTTCCACCAAAGTAAGAATAGCTTTCCCAAATGTCTGCTTTGTGTCTTTGAGCTCTTTCTCTAGGCTTCCAATCTTTGACTCTAATTTGGGTACAAGCACCATCAATTCCTCAAGTTTCATTCTGTCCTCAACACTCCTAGAAGGATGACCTTCTTGAGGAGGTGTCTCATGGGACATGAGTGGCGACTCATGAATGTTACCACTGTCCAACCCTGCATCTAAGCTAGAGGTTATAGTGGTAGCTCCCTCAGTATCAACTTCCACTCCTGTAGAAGTTGCCTCATCTGCAACAAAGGTTAGAGTAGGACCCTGAGACTGAGGAATCTCAGTGTCCTGTCTAGGAGGAGACCTAGGGAGTGAAGATGGTGTTGCATCAGTGATAGGAATGTTGGGTTGGGATGTGGATGGAATATGATCAAGGGGGTTGGGATCTAGCGGGGACTGCTAATCCCTCACCTTGAACTTGAGCTGCTCCTGCCAACATTGTAGGCAACAATGGTACAAAAGGTCCTTCATATCCTCTTCTCATATTTGCAAACAATTTTTTAGTTAAGATTTTAGGTAAATATTTTCTAGTATTAGAGGGAGTTATCTCCAAAACCATTTGTAAAAACCTGGGATACATTAAAAATTTGGTAGCACTTTTAATATTATTGACCATCCCATCAAAAATTAGTTTTGAAAAGTAATAAATCCTATTGCTGGATAGACAGATCAATGCAGTAGCTAAGGGACTACCAAATTGATCCTATCCACCAGATTTAGGACTTATCCAGTGTAATAGATGATGGATTATAAATTTCCATTGGGGTATGATATGTGTGAAAACACATATCCGTTTATACCAAAAATGACCCAATAAAGACCAAAAACATACTAAAAATGGCAAAGATATGCTTGTTTTTGTGTTTTGTGTGTGCAGGTACGGATAAGGAAAAAATCACAAGAAAACGATCAAAATTGGACAAACACGGACACGGGAACGAAAGAGCACACAAAAAGCCGAGGAATTAATAGCAAAAAGTCAAAAAGTCAAAGCCTTGGTCAAACCTTCAGTCAACTTAAGTCAAACCATATAAAGACAAAAATCCTAAAAGTTACTATTTTAGTCCCCTCATGAAATCCAAAATTACACAAGAGGTCCCTAAATCCTTAAAACTTAACACCCGTTAAGTTTTATAATACTTAAACCCTAACGCTCGTTAGTCCAACCCATTATCTTTTTACCCAACCCAAGCCCAAAAAACTAATTAACTTTGCCCAACTCCCTAAACCCAAGTCAACCCTACCCCTCTCAGTAAAACACAAACGCACCCTTCAGTTATAAAAGAAAAGGCACAAAAGTTTGTTTTTACTATTCATTGTCACTCTCGTTTTAACCATGGATCAAAATCATAGGGCAAATGACAATTAAGGTCTTACAAGGGTAATTCAATAGCCTAAGTACACGCTGGCAGAGTCAAAACGTCATCAAATGCACCCTATTGGCCAATCCCAACAAAGGAGCACACGGTGGCAAATGATGAAAGCACAAAATTGATGGGTTTTATACTTGAGGTACTCACACAAGAAGCACAATCAAGTCTGACACACGGATGCCTTGTTGGCAATCCGTGTGAGACAATCTAATCCAAGGGCCAAAGATTGCTATCCAATGATTGAAGAAAAAGAAGGGTTGAGATGAGAGGAGCGTCTAACAAACTCATGCTCCTAGAAGGTTCAGCTGGAGGCTATATATACCCTCACATTTCACACACACGATAGGAGAGTTTTTTTTAGCTTTTAAATAGTTAGTTAATTTTAGCTTTAGCTTATGAAAAATTTCCATTTCCGTTTCCTTTTTCAAGTATTGTACTCAAAATTTCACTTAATGTAATCAAGCTTAGTCAATGAAAAATTTACTTCTCTTTTAGCACAATCTGTCATAAGTTCTCATGCTCATACCTTTGTTTATTAAGCTTCTTAATAAGCCAATACAAGCTCTCACAAGTCTATAAGCTTGTGATTGAGCTAATTAGTTCACTTAACTTACTATAATCCTAAAATCAGCTTAATACCTTTGATACTTGGACTTATAAGCTAAAGGAAGGGGAGCTTACAATGGAAGAGCTCCCATGGATTTTACTGGCTTATCTTAGGATAAGCCAGAGCTGTTGATAAGCTCATTTGAGCCCTTTAGCTTCTGTTTAGCTGAAGCCATTTGTAAGTTTCCTTTTAAATTCCTTTGTCATTTAAATTTCAGCATAATAATTGTTTATTTGCTTACTAGCTTTGCTTATCTGCTTATCTAGTTGTTGAATTGGGCTTATTTGTATTTCATTTTGATTATTAATCATGTTTTCCGATCTGTTTTTAGTTAATATAGTTTAGAGTTTAGCTTTTCATAATTTGTCTTTAAAATCCATAAAAAATAAAAAAATAGATATCATAGTTGTAGATCTTTGATTCTAGCCTATTCAGTTGTGGATTTATGTTTGTTAAGTTAGTTATAAGCTAGTTTTCATCTGGTAATTAGGTCTTGTTAGCTAGTTATCAAAATCATAAGCTCAATTAAAATCTGTCAATAGCCAAAGGGGTGTTTGGAATAACAAAGTTTGACCTCTAATAGTCAAACTGAGTTGTTCATTTTGCTTGAGTTAAGTTGATTATCATTTAAAAAGAGTAGTTAAGCTGTGTGTTCAAATTAGTTTCCAAAATCTAAGTAGTCTTAGCTCATTAAGAATGTTTTTGCACCAGGGGAATTTCCATTTTTCTTTGATAGTTAAAAGTTTGATCAAAGTCTTTGTAAGCTTATTTTGTGTGTGTATTGAGTCACTACACACTTAATAAGTGTATCTAGTGCAGGAGTAACCAATTTGGTTACCTGCATTAGTGGTTTACCCTTTTTTGTCATTTGCATCAGTTAGTACCACTGCAGTCTTTTACTGCAG
>BQNB010005252.1:0-103060 GCA_026074375.1 Tanacetum coccineum | reverse complement strand
TAGGAAGGGCATCAATAGAAAGAATCCATCAAAAGTGAAATAGATTCTATTTTATAAAATCATACGTGGGAGCTCGTGGATTTATCTCCTGGTTGTAAACCACTAGGCTATAAATGGATCATCAAAAAGAAGATGAAAGCCGATGGTACCATTGATAAGTACAAAGCAAGATTGGTAATCAAAGGATATAGACAACGTGAAGGTCTAGATTACTTTGATACTTATTTGCTTGTTACGCGAATAACATCGATTAGAATGGTACTTGCTATTGCCGCATTAAGAAATTTTGAAGTTCACCAAATGGATGTGAAAATGGCATTAGATTTAGAAGAAGAAATATATATGAACCAACCTAAGGGTTTCATAAGAGAGTAAAGTTTGTAGGCTTGTTAAGTTATTATATGACTTAAAACAAGCTCCCAAACAATGGCATCAAAAATTTGACCACACCGTGTTAGAGAGTGGATTCAAAATTAATGAATGCGACAAGTGTGTTTATGTAAAGTACACAAGTAGTGGATATGTAATCCTGTGTTTATATGTTGATGATATGCTTATCATTAGAAGTAACGAAAAGATGATCAAATCTACTAAAGACATGTTGAAATCAAAGTTTGACAAGAAAGATATGGGTTTGGCTGATGTGATCCTTGGAATAAAGATCATATGAACTCATAATGGACTTGTGCTAAGACAAGCACATTACGTGGACAAAATTCTTAATACTTATAATGCGGGGGATTCTGGCCTAGCTAGAACTCTAATTGACACCAGTTTGCATCTATCTAAACATAAAGGCTTAAGTGTTGCCCAATTAGAGTATTTAAGAATTATTGGTATGTTAATGTATTTAATGATAGGTACCCGACCTGACTTAGCGTATGCTGTCAGCAGGCTAAGTAGGTATACAAGTAATCTAAGTGAGGCACATTGGAAAGCTATGACTAGGGTACTTCATTATTTGAGATAAAGTCACGATTATGGACTGCATTATGATAGATATCCAGCTGTTATCGATGGATATAGTGATGCAAATTGGATATCCGACATAAAGGATTTTAGATCGGCTAATGGATATGTGTTTACACTAGGAGAGGCCGCTATATCTTTGCTATTGCCGCATTAAGAAATTTGGAAATTCACCAAATGGATGTGAAAACGGCTTTTCTAAACGGAGATTTAGAAGAAGAAATATATATGAACCAACCAGAGGGTTTCATAGCTCCTGGACAAGAGGGCAAGGTTTGTAGACTTGTTAAGTCATTGTATGGCTTAAAGCAAGCTCCCAAACAGTGGCATCAAAAGTTTGATAACACCATGTTGGAGAGTGGATTTAAAATTAATGAATGCGACAAGTGTGTGTATGTGAAGGACACAAGTAGTGGATATGTAATTTTGTGTTTGTATGTCGATGATATGCTTATCGTTGGCAGTAACGACAAGATGATCAGATCTACTAAAGACATGTTAAAATCAAAGTTTGACATGAAGGATATGGGTTTGGCTGATGTGATCCTTAGAATAAAGATCATACGATCTCAGAATGGACTTGTGTTAAGTCAAGCACATTACGTGGACAAAATTCTTAATACTCATAATACAGAGGATTCCAGCCAAGCTAGAACTCCAATTGACACCAGTTTGCATCAATCTAAAAATAGAGGCTTAGGTGTTTCCCAATTAGAGTATTCAAGGATTATTGGCATGTTAATGTACTTGATGACAGGTACCCGGCCTGACTTAGCATATGCAGTTAGTAGGCTAAGTAGGTATACAAGTAATCCAAGTTATGCACATTAGAAAGCTATAACGAGGGTACTTCATTATTTGAGATACAGTCGCGATTATAGACTGCATTATGACAGTCATCCTACAGTTATTGAAGGATACAGTGATGCACATTGGATATATGACATAAAGGATTCTAGATCGACTAGTGGATATGTGTTTACAGTAGGAGGGGCCGCTATATCTTGGAAGTCTTCCAAGCAAACTGTTATAGCTAAATCTACTATGGAATCAGAATTTATCGCGCTAGATAAATGCGGAGAAGAGGCGGAATGGCTACATCAATTTTCTTAGAGGACATACCAAGGTGGCCTAAACCGGTAACGACCATTAGTATACATTGTGACAGTAAATCAGCCATGGGAAGAGCTCAAAGCACAATGTATAATGGAAAGTCTAGACATATTCGTCATCGACATAACTCGATACGACAACTACTCTCAACATGAGTTATCTCAATTGACTATGTGGCGTCAAATGATAACATCGCGGATCCGTTTATAAAAGGCTTAAGCAGAGAGTTAGTTAGTAAGTCGTGCAAAGGAATAGGACTAAAGCCCTTGAAGGAATGAGTTTCTATGAAGGAAAACCTAACCTAGTTGACTGGAGATCCCAAGATCTAGGTTCAATAGGACAACCTAATCATAGAAATGTAGGGGAAGTCACGTCAATGTGGGGGAGTTATTTAACTTGTAACCTCCTAGCCCATTCCTATAACAATGACTTGTTGAGAGGTTAAATATATGTCTTTAATGGTTTCATGATGAAATCATAAGCATAAAGTTTCAAGATGAAATCTGAAAGAATATGTTCTAAGGATTTCAAGATGAAATAACCTATGTGAGAGAGAAGTGGAGTCGCTTTCGAAGGGAATTGTAGGCAGGGCGCAATTCTAAGGAGCTCCTTGCAGAACAGCTAGTGCTCTGCCATGTCGGGACCCACCGATCTAGGAGGTCTTGACAAGGTCAGGGGAGAAGTGTGTGAGTATGTATTGTCAGTATACATAAACAGAGGATGGTTTCAAGGACATCGCGTCTACTCAGATATAGGAGGCTAAGTGCATCTCACAATGGAAGGTTCAAAGGGTCACACCTACCTATCTTATGCAGACTCAAAACGCAGAATATCACCGAAAATTTCGACGTTCTATACGTGTTTTCGACCGATTTCCATTCATGTTGGGGATTGTTGGAAACTTTTAGTGGGGAAAATGTGTTTTCCTAACTTTGGCATAGTTAATTATTAGTAAAATATATTAATTATAAATGGTAAGGCCATGTTCGAGCCAGTATATGTCCAATACAGAGTTGTGTGAATGAGATATCGAGTATCTTAAAAGAAGGAATGTCTGGAATGGAGGAAAATGGTTTAAATGTCAGTTACGAGCTGTTGGTAACTGCAGATTAATGTGTCCTTATTGACAATTGAATTGGTGTTATTATTGTTTCAAAGGTTATAACTATAATTAATGGGTCATTATTTGACAATTTAATTGCGCGGTTTTTATTGATCAAAGGTTTATACTGAATTATTTAAGGCATTAATAACATTGATTGCACCATTACACCATATGCATGTGAATGTGCTTTTAATTAGATAGGCAAATCTCAACTATTCCAAGACGTCAACATGAAAAAACACACATCGAGAGAAATGCCTCCATTTACAAGTTTTCAGCAGTCTTGTCGTATCAGAAGCACTCTGTTTTTCCGTGATATTTCAGGCTAGTACTGGTCAGGTACCGGCTGTTCAAAGCTTTGGACGATGTACCCTGGGGAAACTGACGGACGAATCTGTTTTAAGGGAATCGTGTTCAACACGTGCTCGTTCTATTTATGCTTAATGTTATCTGTTTTTTCTTTATGTTCATTTACTTGTTAATTATTTCGATCTTCGCTGATTAAAAGTATGCGGTTTCCAACTGTATATAAGTTTTGCTTCGAGGTAGTGAAGAAGTATTGTAGTCGGTCAAACATTCCATATTATAGATATATACACGATTCTTTGCAAAGAAGATTAATTAGATCGCAGTGAAACATGATAACCGCTCTTTGTTAGAGGATATATGACTCCATTTTTTAGCTCATTTTTCAAGAAAACGAATCAAAATCAACTAATCATTTTTTGAACCTCTTGGAAATATAGTTTGTTGTCAAAATAATATTTACCTTTTTACTGTGATAATTGTATCGATGTTTGTATTTTGTATCAATCAGTTGTATATACAAATGTGAATTTTGTTGTTTGGGAATCTTGTGTGTCGTACCTAGTACTACTATGTTTTTCGTTGTGTTGACCAATATGTAATTTGTATGTTAACTGGGTATTTAAAATGTTAAGTTCGTGTGCTTTTTAATTACTGATGAAAAAATAATCATAAAAAATTTCCTACCAAACTGAACTCATTCGAATTCGGGTTACTCGGTTTGGATCGATCTGGTAGGCGCTCAACTGGGTCGATTTATTTGGGTTTGAGTCCCCAAAAATGAGTAAAAATGCAAAAAAAAATATCTTTGTTTAAAATCTTTTAATTTGAATTATTAATATAATTTATATTAAATAAAATATCTTTTTCGAGTCAATCAGGCGACTTGAATCCAAAAATTTTCAACCTGACACCCGACTATTTTAGTATTCTCCGGTTATTCGGGTGATTAAATTAACTCAATTAATCTTTTTACTCGAGTATTTTGAATCGAAATAGGATTAAGCTGAGTTCGAATCCGAATCAACTTCAGGGTTTCTTTAAACACCCCTACACCCAAAAACCGAAATTAAACCCTACAGCCCAATTGGAATTAATCTGGAGGTCCATTAATTCATAGTTATTTTTTTTTAGCTACGTACAAAATGTACTATACTTTATCGTGTTTTATGTCATCTTGGGCAAGTGTGTTTAAACACACTATCTGTGCTTAATTTTTTTTTTCGTACATTTCTCCTCAATCCATTTTACGTTTTTAATCTGTTCCGGTTATCTCTCCACAATCGCGGACACACCGAAACATCATTTGGTTTGGTGAAAAACTAAAGTATAGTCCTTAGAAGTTTTGATGAAACAGTTAAATAGTTAACGGACCTATGGTTTAAGAAATTCCATTAGTGGAACGATGAAAAATATCTATGACATTGTCTACCTTTGTGACGTAGTGATCAACACGATACGTACACCTTCTCAGCAAATACTATGAACAATAATACAAGCCTAGGAGCAATCAAGGCAGCATACAAGCCCTTGCTAGACGATAATCTTAAAACCGGACTAATATGAGTTTATAGCTGGGCTAAAAGCGTGATTCTAAAAGGTAGAGGTAAAGTTCTGCTGGGACAAGTATCTACAAGTTTGGGGACTTTAGACGTACAACGGACGTTGGCGTCGAAATAAGTTGAAGATGTTGTCGCAAAAAGTGTTTTTCGTTGTGACATGTTTGTAGTATATCAGCTGTAGCAAAAGGCTCTTTGCAAAAAAAAAAAACTCGTAAGGCAAATCTAAACTTGTAGTGACGTCACTGGGAGGCCCACATAAGTCAGCACAATTGTTTGTTGACACCGGTCCCACAGCTTTTAGCAACGACATGGATTGTCGCTAAGGCATTTTCATTCTTTATTTTATTTTGTTTTTTATTTAATATATAATATATATAATTAGTCTTAAGGCCCGCCGTTTGTAACGGTTAGATTTAAATTATTCTTTTAAGATAGAATAATCGAGAGACTACAATGTGTGTTATAAATAACAAATGTTTTTATTTGTTTGTCTGTTAAGCATTTTCGATTTTTGACGAAAAAGTTGATCTATTGTTATATCTAGAGAAATTAAAATGACTGCGGGCCCCCTTGTTTGTATGTTTATAATCTTTATTTTTGAATGTATAAAATGAGTATTGTAAACAAAATGTGATAAAACATATATCTTGAATTTTGTGATAAAAACAAAATGTATATAAAAATACACGTATATCATATGGATCTTGTTGTGTAGACAATATTGTTTTGAAATTGGTTGTAAAATTTATCTTTTAATAACATAGCAATTTTAGGAACCTTCTTTCGAGTTAGGAAGGACAACAAAAATACCATTGATTGTTTTATGGGACTATTTAAATATATGAGATGGGTCATGGTATACGGATACACACAAACAAAAATAACGGGCTTAAGAAACCTATATGAAAATTGAGATAATTATGAGTGATTGATTGCATTTTTTGAATCGAGCTTATAACTGATAGTTCAAGTTGTTTTTGTATAGTCTTCGAGTGTTTAAGTTAAAATAGATTAAACTACACAAATTCACGTTAAAATGATTACACCATTAATGTAATGTTTAACATCAAACCTTTACGTTTTTAATTGCCATTTAAGGTTTCCACTTTCACACATGTTCGATGGCATGTTTCACTTAAACCCATAGATAAAAACTGAATAAAAAATATGTATTTGATCTTTGTTACTTAATGCAAAAGACTTAAATAACCTGGTTGACACATTTAACATGATTTATATTCAATACTATTATGAAGAAATAAGAACAAATTCTGCTAAAGAGTAAGAGCTATACACTACAGTAAAAGTAGAACAGTGACGAATGTTTTCCAGGGCGCATTTGTCGCCGGGAAAACCACTAATCGACAAAAGTCTGTCCGACGTGGCACAAATTCTGATAAACTTTTTAGTCAAAGTTCGAAGATGTTTTCCCGGGCGACATGTCGCCCGGGATAAGTTGGTATAAAATTTGACCAAAACATCAACGGAAAGTTTTTATTAAAAAAATAATTCACGTGAATGTTTAAGGGTTGTGATCTATTGTTATATTAAGTGTTTTTAAATTTCTCCGGGCGACATGTCGACGGGAATCTTTTAATAATAAAATTACACGTTTTTAATATATATAAAACTGTATTTTTGTTATAAAACATTCCCAGGGGGACATGTCGCCCGGGATTAGTGTTAAAATAATTATTATATTATTGATAAAAAGTTATACTGTTTGTAAAAACAGTATTGTTTATAGGGAATATCTTTTATTTTATATATTTTATTATTTATAAAACTAATTATTATTATATTGATAAATAATAACTATCTAAGGAAACACTCCGTTTTCTATGTTCGGTCAGGATACTGCCACTTTACCTTCTATAATTCATTCAATGAAATTATACCGATATTATTTTTCAAAGATGCACATTCGTCAAGGACACATAAATCAACTACATTCATTTTGTTAAATATTAACTACCACTTTGTAGTAACTCAGCGAGGTCTTTAAGACGATAATAATACGTGAGTTACAAAACAGACACTTAAATATTTTGACTGATAATCATACGAGGACTTACATATGACACTTAATGTATACGAATTACATTCCATGACAAACTAATCCAAATCATGTTTTACATGTCTTTGTAAAATTCGTGAAGTTGTTGCAAGCTGAATTAAGGTGTGTTGTTCCGGATTTTATACATTTCTACATTGCCTCGTGTACCGTTATTCTATCAAGCAAGTGCTTGGCAGTTTGTTCACTCTGCATTTCTTAAAAGCTCCTGGAGAATAATATTACGAAGTCGATGAGCTTTGGAGGAATAAATTGGAGTCTGTTTTTTTGAAGCTCATGTAGAGAATTAAAATGGAGTGAGGAAATCCTGGAGAATGAATTGAATTCGTTGAAGCTCCCGGAGTACCCAACCTGGTGAGCGGACTCGCTTCCTCTTTCCAATAAAAAAATTACATTCCGAAAGTGTTCTCCGAAGAGGCTGTTAAAGTGTATAGCTAATAAGTTTTTTACATACTAAACCAAATTATTTATTTGTATATTACACAAAAAAAACATGTGATTGTTCACCTTTGATCGTGGACATGCATAGTATAGTTTACCACGGGTTTTAGGTTTATACGATTCTCGCAGAACTACATCTCCGGATCCACAAGGACACGCAAAAACTTCATATGGCACCATCTTCACAATCATAGCTGGTGTTATGTGTGTGGTTGTGATGGTAGAATGTGTTTGGATCTGTGGGTGAATTGTGAGAGTTTATATCTTGCTTTTATGCTAAAAAAACAGTTATTTGATGGAGAATTTGGACGGGAGTATTTGGATTACAGGAGGAGCATTGCGGGTTTCTAATTGTACACATGATAGCATATAGACCAATCCGATTGACATCTAATGGGACAACGACAAACATTCGAGACATCCGTTTAACGTCTAAGTTCAACGACTTACTATTGACTCATCCGTTGAATGTTATGTTCAACTATATCATATAGACTCATACGTTTGTAACATCTAATGTACAATGATAACACATTGACTTATGTTTTTCGTACGTTAATGCACAACGATAAACATTGACTCTTACGTTGAACGTATTAATGTAAACGATAACAAATTGGATCATTCGTTGAACGGGTTTTCTAATGTAACACGACAAAACATCGATGTATCCGTTGAAAGTATATTGATACAACGATACATATTGACTATCCCTTGAACGTCTAAATGATACAACGTTAACACACATTGTCTCATACGGATTAGTTGAACGTCTAATGTACAACGATTAAAACATTGACTCTTACGTTGAACGGGACTTATGTACAACGATAACTCATTTGTCTCTGCGTTTAGAAACGCTTTATGCACTAACGATAAAAACATTGACTCATACGTTCGGAACGTCTAATGCTAAACCGAATAAAAATTGACTTCCATACGTTGAACGTCTTATGTACAACGACAACACACCGTGTCATCCGGTTCTTGATCGTCTAATGTACATACAGACATCATATCCAGTCATCGTTCTTGAACGTCTAATGTACAACAATAACATTTCGACTCATCAGTTGAACGTCTAATGTACATCGATAACTCATTGACTCATTACGGTTTTTAAAAGTCTAATGTACAACGACAAATCGAGTCATCCGTTTAACGTCTAATGTACAACGTTAACATATTGTAATCATCCGTGAAACGTCTAATGTACATAACGATAAAAACATTGACCTACATCCGTTGTTTGGACGTCTAATGTACCAACGATAAACAATTGATCATACGCTTGACGTCTAATGTACAACGATAAACCAAATGGACTCATACGTTGACGTTTAATGTAACAACGATAACACATCGAATCATCCGTCTTGAACAGTCATAATGTTAATCGATACTATTTTTCGAAACAGACCGGAACGGTAACCTGAGAAACCGGACGACCCGGACACGAAATCGAACCGTATTATATATTTTATAAAAAATAATTGGTTAAATATTTAATTATATTTTTAAAATAAAATATTTTAAATATAATTATATACGAATCCGACGGAAACGAACTGAGGAAACCGGGACCGACCGGCCGAATCGAAACCGATTATAGTATTTTATTAAAAAATATATGTAAATAATAATTATTTTTTTTATAAAAAATAATTTCATATATTTAATTATTTACGAACCGACCGCGGATCGAACGAGAACCGGGAGACCCGCCGAAACGATCGATTATATTTTTTATAAATTTAATTGTAAATAATAATTATATTTTTTTATAAAAATAATTTTAAATAATAATTTTATACGTATTCTGACCGGGAAGAAGACGAGAAAACCGGGACCGGACCGCCGAAACGAACCGATTATATTTTTTATAAAAAAATAATTGTAAAATAATACATTATATATTTTATTGAAAAATAATTTTAAATTAATAATGATATCCGAAAACGTCGGAACAGAAACGAGAGAAAACGGAACCGACCCGGCCGAAACGACCGATTATTTTATTATAAAAATAATTGGTAAATTAATAATTATATATTTTATATAAAATATTTTAAATATTAATTATATACGATACGTCCGCGAACGAACGAGAACATGACCGACCGGAGAAAACGAACGATTATATATTTTATAAAAAATAATGTACAATAATAATTATATATTTTTATAAAAAATAATTTTAAAATAAAACTTTATTCAACAATTATAGTTTTGATAGATTATAAACTTATAATTTTTTAATATACACTTTTATCTGATAACTTTTTGTAAAAATAACTTATTATTTTTTAATAAACGTTTTCCGTGGCGGACTTGTTGGACCAGGGAATATGTTTAGCAAAAATTATTATAATTTTGATAAACTTTTCCGGGAGACATGTCGCCCGGGCCAAATGTTTAGCTAAAATTATATTTTGATAAACTCTTTTCCCGGGCGACATGTCGCTCGGGAAACGTTTTTATATTTGCTAAAAATGCCCTCCAATTTTTTGTTTGGTGCCATTTTGCTGCTAACGACATGTTGTAGTTATTCCCAGGCGACATGTCGCCTGGAGGAATGTCGCCGGGATTAAGTTTGGTACAAAAAACAGATCTGAGTTTTACAGATGCACCACTAAAACGTAAAACTAAAAATAATATCTCCTTTGGCGATTTTAACAGCATGCACCACCATCTCTCAACCCTCACCACCTCCGGCACCTCCACCACCGATCCCTCCACCACAACTACCACATAACCCACCAACACTACACTCCGCTACTCACACGAGCAAACGAGACATTATCGCCACCACCTCCTCCTACTCTAAACCATAATTCTTTTCTAAACCCCTTCTAAATTATGATTCTTGCATACTTCTTTTCTAACCATATAATTGTTGGCGGATTGTTTGAATTTATTTGTTATAGAACACGCATATGTTTTTTTAATTTTGTTTAAGTATATAAAGATTGGTTTATGAAGTTAATAAGATGCTGAATAGTTGTTAAATATAAATTGTTGTTAATTTTTTTTAGCAGTGACAGTGACACAGTTGCATCTCGAGAACCGAAGCTGTGTGGGAACGAGACGAGGGGCCTGAAGAGCTGAGTCGAAAGCAGAAGGTATATTGTAACTGTTTTTTTATCCTTTTTGGTATCCCCGGCGGACATGTCGTGAGGGGAATGTTTTTAGTTATTACGTTTGTGTATTAAAATGCAAATCCAAAACTTCTTGCACTTGTAAATGCAAATACAAACACTCCTTGAACATGTTAAAATGCAAAATCCAAACACTCCTTGACAACCTATTTGATATAAATGTATCGTTTTTTTATTTGATTATTGAATATGCGTTTTTGGTATTATTTATTGAACCTTTTAGGGAATGTTTTAGGATTTTAGTGATAATTTTGGGAAAATCCCGTTGATTTTAATCTTCTATAGAAAAACGTCCGAAATTATTTATTAGAAATTAATTTCGGAATGTCCCTTGTTTGGACTGCTTTTTTGAATATTGGTTCATTTAGGAATATGAATAGCGTATATTGGTTACTATTTGAGTGATTTTCGACAATGTTTCTCCTTTACTCCTACGGAATATGTCTTTAAACACATTTTGGGGAGTGAGGGGAATTGCTGCCGAAATTTTCCTTCAAATTGTAAATCGGGTTTAATACGCGTATCATATAGATACGAATCATTCAAAGAGTGGGTTGGATTGGTTCCATAGTTTGCACAGTCGTGAACAATAACATCTCGTATTCCTCGTTTGAATGTGTTTACTTAGTTCATATAATTACTTATTGTATCGTTTAAAATGGCAGTTTATGGTAATTGATAAGGAGTGGTAAGTTAAGGGCAACATGAAAAGCTATTTTATTACCGGTCTTAAGAAATTCGTCGATGATTGCAAGCCGTTAGTGGATAGTGCGTGATTATAGATGTCCACTGAAGTTTGTCGTTCTAGTAATTGTGGGTATCCATCAAACACATTCAGACAACCATTTCTGAAGTCATGGTTTACCCAAGTTATAAAACATGATTCACACGGTGAACCGGATCTTCCTCGCCACCACAGTAATAGATAACACAGACAACCTCAAATGAGTGACATGACAGCGTGCCTTAATGATCTTAGTATATTCCTCTGAATAATGAACAAAATGAGCACTCAAGGAGATATTGGTGAGACAGAGTAATGACCCGACTCAAGCTAAACGTAACGAGTTCGAAGAAATTATATGCCGGTGACTACGAGAAGATGTACCACGGTTGTTGACCATGTGACTCGATTAGACTTTTTTGGCAAAGTTTACCTATTTAAAGTTAAAGGTAATTGAAGGATTCTATATTCACAATGAAATGCTTGAGTTCTTTCAAAATGTAATTTTCCCACCGCTAAAGGTACAAGCTTTCCACCATCATAACTATGCAATTAAACGAAGACATTTAATACAATGGGTTAGGGGATGAGTCGTTACATGCTTGTGTAAACGATTGACTTTTGTTTCGGGGCGACGCTAACATAGATGTGGCATTTCTGTACGGTGTGTAACATTGTAGATGGAAGACAGTAACACACCGGGGAAGAAAGTCCTGAGAAGGTGTTGCGTTACTTTCCGTTAATCCTAGACTACAACCCGCTTTTGTTACAAGTCTAGTCACACTACAAAGGAAATGATTGGCATGATATGGAAAGTGTAACAGAGCCCGCATAGATGCAACACACGGTGATGTTAGTGATGGAAGGACTTTGGACACCAAGTATTTGGATTTTGCTGCAGAAAGAACAAGAAATGTTCGATTAGGGTTGGTGCTGATGGTTTCAATAAGATTCAGGCAACTTAGTTGTCTTACCAGCATGATGCAGTGTGATACTGAAACATACAATCTGCCCTCAGTGGTTAAGTCAGGAAATGAGAGTTCTTTTTTTGTGTTGTTAATTTCTGGCCCTAATCCCCGGGCAAGGACATTAATGTGTACTTGGAGGGCCGTTGATTGATGACCTAAGGTTTTATGGGCAAATCATTGGTATTGTCGTGACTATTGGAACGCTTGTCTACAGGCCTTAAGTTCAATATGAGAGCGATGGTTCTATGGAACATAACTGATTTTCATGCTCCGAATAGTTAGTTTGTCTGGGTGGAGTGGGCAAAGTCTACATGGATGCCCTACATGTAATGAAATAGGGACAAATCAATCTTTGCGTCGTGTTAGGCAAAACAAATTATGTTGGCCATAAAAGATTCTTAAAGACAGCTCACTACATGGAGGAGGTCACTTTGAATTCAATGGTGAAACCGAAATAGAAGATCCTCCAGTAGAGGAATTTAGCAGGTTGCAATCATGAATCCAACTGCTAGATTGCCCCGCTGTGAAGGGTAAAATCCCAGGTTCGGGGGTGTGAAGATAAAAACGAATGTTCTTGGTCGAGCTGAACTGGACTAAACGATTATTTTTTACGAGCTTGGGCTATTGGTCTTTTCATACAATAAAACACCAATATAGATGTCTTGCATATCGAAAAGAATGTGTTGGGGGTATATTGAAACACTTTGTTAATTGATATGAAAAATCTAAAGAACCGCCAAGGCAAGACAAGATTTGAAAAGCCTGGGCATTCGAAGTGGCTTATGGCTCGGCCAAAACAAAAACGGGAAGTGCTCGAAGCCTCAGGCTGCGTATTCTTTCACACCAGCGGACAGAAAAAAGTTTTGTCAGTTCATCAAAGGAGTTAATAAAACAAAACTACAGTATGGGTTCGGATTACAACTTCAAGCACAAGTCGACAGATAATGATTACCATATAACAGGCACCCGAAGTACTCATGGCTGACATATATGATGCAACCGTTTACTTCCTTACGGACTTCAGCAATACTTGCCCCAGAGTTGCAAAAACCACTATCAAGATTTGTTTCTTTTTCTCTTAAGCAAATTGCTTCTACAAACTTTGATGGTGGCATGACATGTTGAAGCTCAGAGCAAGGTGATCGATATTCTTTGCAATCTCGAGCTCATATATCCTCCTGCTTTCTTTGACATTATGATTCACTTGGTTATCTATTTACCTTAGAGGCTATTTTCGGCAGGCCTATTCGCCCCGGTGGATGTATCCTTTGAAAGATTATGAGAAGCTAAAAATTATGTACGATAAAGCTAAGCAAAGGTTCGATTGCGAAAGTATGTGCAGAAGAAGCATTGACTTTCAGTTCTCATTATTTTCGGGATGTTACCACGAAATTTAATCGTCCTGACCGTAATGTGGATTGCCCTCCTCCAACGTGTCAGTTTCAGGTGTTCAAATCACTATGTAAATCGATTGGTTTACGGTCGGTTATTCGTATTGATTCCACCAAGGATTTGAGAAAGTGATTGGGTATGTACTTCTTACAACAGTCCTGAAATCGTCAGTACAGGGACAAAGTTTAAGATGTAGATGTTTTTATTTTGAAACTTCTTTTTCTTAACTTATCTTTTGACGACTTATCTCCATAACACCAGAACATTTTTCAGTGGAATTCTAACAAAGAATGAAGAGAATTCCCCGGCTGTTTGGGATAGATGGGAAACTTATATCTTAATGTGTGTCATTTAACTATAGATATAACGACATCATATTTGATGTTCTCTATCTGATCCTATATTCTTCATAGATCCGTCAACGGTCAAATAGACAATGATGGTTCGAGAAAAAAAATTCAATTTACTTTTATATTAATGACCGTATTAGATTTTCTTTCAAAATTACTTCTCAAACCAACGAGAAATATATGGTAAAAATCTCATAAAGGAAAAACAATTCGTAAATTTTTCTCATCCGGGGAAGTCTTTTTACTCGGGTCGTGTCCCATACGAAATCGGTGAATTGAGATTTTTGAAATGATTCGGATTCGAGTTTAGAATAGTAAAGAGTTTTTGAATTTTGGATACTACAAAATTTTAGCAGAATGAAAATTAACACAATTAAACTTGCAGAAATATAAAATGCCAAAATGTAATAAAAGCGAGCTTAAAACTGATATTAAAAATCTTAAACACAACTTTTAACAAATTTTATATCTAAAAATCACAAATTTAAAATGAAAATTTTAGGAAAAAGAATTAGAATTTTTTATGTATTTTTGAATTTTTTATGAATTTCTAAAGTTTAATGAATTAACTAAAAATAAACTTTTTTCTAAAATTTAACACTAAAATTTTTCTTTTATATTTCAAAAATACTAGATTTAAAATGAAAATTAATGCAAAAAGAATCAAAAGTTTTCAACTATTTTTCTATTTTCTATGAATTTTATAAGAAAAAGAAATTTACTAAAATCTATTTTAAATTTCTAGAAAATACAAATCAAATGTAAAAAATAGTGGGGGGTACAAATGATTTTAGGTGCCTAAATGGTTTGCAGAAATCAAAATGAAACAAAAGCCCTAAATTTTATGCCGTAATTGAACCCTAATTTTATCAATTAAAACTATAAACCCTAATTAATAAAACTAAATTCAAAAATATTAAAAGTATTTATTATTCTAAGAAAGACAGGGTAAAAATTGAAAGAAATGAAACTAAAGGGCAGGCGGGGTAACTAGGTAAAATTTACACTATAATAGAAACGGTGTAAACCCTGATACTTTGAGAAAAAACTACAAAACAGACTACACTTTTTGCTTATTTTGCTTATTTAAAAAAAAGGAGATTCAGAAAAAACTTAAAACTACAAAGTTGTAAAACAGCTTATTTCCAACAACTTTAATAAAAGCACTTTTACCTTTTAACAAAAGAATAAGCTAGAAAATAAGCTTCTAGTTTGCTGTTACAGAAACTAAGGCTCAAAGAGTATTTTTACATTTTGTTGTATCTTGATTATTATTTGATGTGTAAATTGAAAATACAAGGAACTTAATGTAGCTTAATATGTATACTAAAGGATTTTAAAAAGAAAAAGGCTAAGTTTTAACAAAGATTACAAGAAAATTTAAATGAAAAAAGAGTGCTAAGTGTTGCTGAAGCTGTTTGTTGCTGCTGATGCATTTGGCATTGATTCACACACTTACTTACAGGCTAAACTTTAGAATGCTAACTTTGTAAAACCTACTAAGCTCTTGCATATAATCCTGACAAGGTTGAATAAGTAAGCTATCTAAATACTCTAGACTAATTTGCTATCTAAAATGCCCTGGGGCTAGTGAAGTTTTTTTATATTCTATACTTTGTGATCTAAAATATAACTACTAAAATAATGTTTGATTCTTTATATTATAAACTTATCAGCTAAGGAAGTGTTTGGCAACTAAGTTGACTTTATGAGTCAAAACATGGCTACTCCAAACACACCCTTAAAAAAAACTGTCAAACTTATTTGCACCTAAAGCCTTTTAAAACACTTAAAACTTGTAAAAGCTTTTATCTACTTTATACTAATTACCGATTAAAGGCTATTTCCTAAGCAGTAAAAACTACTAGTTATTAGGAAAATAGCAAGTTTCTCTTCTTAGGCTTATTAATACTACTTATGGCAGAAAATTAAAATATGCGAAATCTAATGAGTTTTAAACTAGGACAATTTAACTAACACAGTAACATCCTAACTAAGCTTAATGAAACAAGAATAGTCATTAAAAATCCAGAAGAAAAAGTAATTTCTAATAAGCTAAAAGTGCTAATTTGAAATTGAGAAAGTGAAACCTGCAATATTTGGAGTCTCAGAACTAGAGCCACTCTAGTAGAGTGAGTGGCTCAAATTGTAAACCTAAATGGCTTCCAAAGCCTCTAAATCAAAGAGCAAATAGCTCAATAAGCTATTTTCAGCTTATTACTTCATAAGCTTCCAATGCATGATCAAATGATCTCAAATGAACATGTTATGATGTGAAATGATAGAAGGAATGTAAAATGATTCATTAAAACAGGATTTAACATGAATTGAACTTATGAACATTGAATAGCTCCAAAAGGCCTTATTGAGGGCTTATTGATGCTCATTTGACTTAATTTGACATCAAAGAATGAAAAGACTTGAAAACTGAATGTGATTGCTCAAAAATTGATTGTATAAACTGAAAATCAAAAAGGTACAAGGTGCCTTAAAACTGAATTAAAAAATTGCTTAAAACAAAAATGCTTAAAAGGTTAAAAATAATATAAAAACTGAAACAACAAAACTAAGACTTAAAAATGGACCCTAAGCATCTATTTATTTTGGAGTTGGAGAAGAGGAGGAAGAGTCTCCAGAATGATCCATTGAATCCTAGCCCTTGATTATTTGTGAGATGATTGTGGCCGTTTGATGAATTTTGTGAAAGTCTCTCTTCGATGAGTGTCAGGGACCAATAAGATGTGCCTCGTGGTTGTTTGTGATTTGGGGGAGTGTATGAAACCGGATTTGAGGGCTTATTAAAGGGAGCGGGGGAGGAGTAATTTTCGAGTTGGGTTTGTTGTAATGAATTGGGCTCGGGAAAAGTAGTTTTTTAGGCCGTATAGGGCATGTTGCGAGTTAAGCGGCAGGCTTTGTTTCTTTATATGTTTGTGAGAGTTAACACTTTTGGTCCTTTGTCTTTGTCCCGCCTATTTTGTAGTGTTAAAACAGGTTTCGAAAATAGCAGAATAGGTCCTTGTGTTTGCTTTCTTTATTTCTTCTCTTTATTCTTTAATAAAACACTTTCCTCTTTTGTCAATTTTGGCCCCTTGAAACTTCAAACTTCCAAATAAACCCTTGAGACTTTAAAGACTTGTCATAATTAGCCCCTTGACTTTATTTTGGGTCTTTGACTTTCTTTATTTCTTTCTTTGACTGTGTTCGAGGCTGATCGGCTGTGATCTCTGGTCTGAATTTTACTCTTGCTCTTGTCTCTTGTCTTTTTCCGTTTCTTGTAGGATTTTGAACGTTTTTTGCTTCTTTTGTCTTTTGTAATCGCTTTCCTGCACAATTTGACACTAAAAGCACACATTTTTTCTTTTCTTTTGGCATTTTTATGTCTTATATTTGGCAAATTCCGGCAATTTATATACAATTTAGCAAATATCAAAATTCCACAATCTATAGGATTGCCGTGTCCTCACGCAATGTTATAAAGTGTACACTTTGTAAACTAGCAAGTTTCAAAATGCACCGTGTTAAACCTTTTATGGAATTTCCTTTTTTACACAACTTTCATTTTCTTATCATTTAATTATTTAAAAACACATTAATGGCAATCATTTGCAACTTTGCAAACTTTTAGGTCATCGATATAGGCTACTCCCGTTTTATTAGAGCACAAAGAGGATAATTCTTTCATCTGGTCTTCTCACTTAGACTAATCAAAGCTAAATAACAAGATCATTGTCAATATAAATCAAAATGATTAAGCTCGTAATTTATTATAACTTTAAACTTTTTCACTTACAGGAATAAATTATTTATTAAGTGTTTGTACTCTTCTTTAACTCAACCATAGATCACATTTATCTTCATAGTTGAGATTCATCTAAGCTTTACAAATAAGCCTATGTGAGCTCAATGTTTATAAACATAGATAAATCTGACTCAAAGCTAAAGAGATTAGGAAACAAAATTATAAATGATTTGAGAAAATGAAATTTTAAACCATTCTTTTTATTTTTTCTTGTACTATAATTTTTTTTTTTCTTTTGCGATTGATTGTTGTTCTTAGTTCGAACCCCAATTAGGCCTTTCTCCCAAATTGGATATCGCAACAACTAACCCGGGGGGTTGTTTTTTCTTAGTCGAACCCACACTCCGCTTGCTAACGTTGTGGGTTATCGCGACAACCACCTATTCCTACAAAGCCTAGAATCCAAAGTCCCTTAGTTGCATCATCACCTTGGCCCGACGCTCCTAGTGATGAATGACTACGAACTTGATCCTACGTACTAGATTTAATCCTTTGTTGAGACCAAATCGAGTCTTTTCTCAACATCGGATACGCCTACGATCAAAACTTATAAGCTTTTGTTATTCTATTTTTTCGACATGCTTCATTGCTTCGTAAAAAATAATGCTTTTGCATTAGATTGCTTTCATTGGCTCATTCTTTTTATAATTATCTTTTTGATGAATGGAAAAATTTCATTTTAGAAAAAGCAACTTATAATTGAACACCAAAAATTTTCTTACTATTATTTGAATTCATTTCTTTCAAATTGTATGGAATTTTTCTAAAGAAAATTGGTTGACTTAGCTAAAATTAAAAAGAGCACGTTATGATTAAGTGTGTAGAGCTTGTGGGAAGTAAAAGACACAAATCATTCATATAGGCTTGTAGGTTTTCCAAATAAACTTCTTAAGCAAATACCACTTATATTTAGACTACATCATTTCTTGTTCTTCACATTTTATAATCCAAAGCAATAGGGATTTGTGAAAGCTTGGGCCCCACAAAAGGTAGATTAAAAGAACTAGCTAGGGCACTTTTTCACCCGGTAAAGTCAAATTAACTCCTATTTCTCCCAACGGTACATACCAAAAGAGGTGTTTTTTTCCAAACTAAGCTCTATTTTGAGCTTTTCGTGGAAGCAAAAATTAAAAATTTCTCACTTTTTCTTCAAAATAGGCAATTCAAAAAGGATTCAAACAAGGTTGCTGTTAAGTGGCAAGTCTATATCGAAGTATCCTTCCCCAACACTAAAATGATACTTTGTCCTCAAAGTTTAAAAATTAAGGGTCAAAAGGAATCTTTACAAAATTTCTAGGTCTTGCCAAAAGAATAGAATGTTCTGTTCGATAAATGAAAAGGAATTAAAGTGATAAGAGTGTTTCCCATTTATGAAGAGAAGATGGAGACCAACGATGGAAATTGTGGGAATTGCTTTGTCCTCTTCCACAATATTGAACCACGATGCTTCCAAATCCGGAAAACCTAGACAAACATCTCAACAAGGCGACGAAAATGAACACGTTTCCTCTCTTTTTTTAATTTTTAGTTCAAAATCATCTCTATAAAGGCTTAGTTTTTGTTAACCGAAGTACAAGCTATTCTCCGCCCCCGAAATTAATTTGTCCTTGGGGGGAAGCAAAGAAAATAGAAGAAAATAAAAAGGAAAATATAAAGGATAAGCATGGGGTTCCTCCCACGAAGCGCTTGTTTTATTATAGTGTCCCCTTCGCATGATCTTTCCCCAAACTAGTTTTCTTGATGGTGAGATAATAGCAATGGTGAAGAAATCCAAGAGGTGGGAGACTCCCCAAACTAAGGATGAAAGATTATACAGTAACATTTTTTTTCCGGGTTCACAAGACTTTTTAGAAAAAAAAGATTTTCAAGAGAGAAAATGTGACCCGAAAATGCTTTTGGTAACATTAAAGGTCATTAAGGGTGTGGTGGGGTTGGGTCTAAAAAAACATCAAGAGTCAAAAGAGCTTTAGATGGAGCTTAACTATTTGATCTACTTATCTCGTTAAAAGAACCTTGTCAATAATACCTGGTTTAAAATCTATTATTTATGATCATCATTGATTGTTGAGAATAAAAAATCACCTACATGAAAATCCAAATCATTTCTTTTCAGCATGGACTTGAACACCGGGTTCAAGTTAATCACTTAAGCTGTAAAAAACATTTGATCTTGTTTTGTCATATCTAGAATTTTATCACTATCAAATTCATTCTTTCAAAATACTCTCCTTTCAAAAATTCTTTTCCAATCATATTGTTAGAATCAATCTCAACAGAGATCATCTTCACTATCACAATCATCTTTGGAAGTAAAATCACTTGATGGTTCAGAATCAATTTTAAGGAGAAAATTTGTTAGATACCTCAGTAGAAATGTTTCCTCGTCATTTTCAAAAAGAGAGTTCAAATAACTCTTAAGAGTTTCCTTATGAACCTCCTCCTTAAGAATTGACTCATCATTTCTAGAGGGAAAATCATCTTCTTTCTCAAAAAGGGGGTTTGAAAAAGTTTTGAAACTTTGGAAATCATCACAAAAAGGAAAATCACAATCTTTTCCAATTTTGGACTCTCTTGGGATTGGAATGAGAATAATCTTTGTCTATTCCTTTGTTTGGAATAAAATTAAGATCCTCATTCCCCATTGTGAAAGAGTCCCTCAACATTTTTTGTTTGGAAAGATGTGTGTAATTGCACTCAAGGTAGCTTTTTCGAGTGATTATGAATAACTCTTCTTGGTTAGTGATTTTAAAGTTATCTAAAAAACAAAGCCTTTCTTCTAGCGACTGGTCGAAATTCCCTAGTTCTTCTTCCTTTTGTTTAATAATGTCACCCAAAAGAGATTCAAACTCATCAACAATAGCAGATGTTGTGGAATCATCATTACTTTCAGGTTCACAAACATCTTTGACCCGGTCATCATAAACATCCATCATATGGATTGACTCATTATCTTGACTACCATCTGGTTTAAAAACTATTCTTTCCAAACCATCCCTTATGACTAGCTCTTCCCCGTGAACATCAATTAAGACCCGTGCGGTTCTTAAGAAAGGTCTACCAAGTATCAAAGGAACACGAGGGTCTGCAACAAAGTCTAGAATCACAAAATCGACCGGGAAGTAGAATTTTCCGACCTTCACGAACACATTTTCGGCTATCCCAAGGGGTTTAGAAATTGTTCGGTCGGCTAATTCTAGAACCATTCTAGTACTTGTAAGGTCAGGAAGTCCAAGTTTTTTCCAAATAGACAAGGGCATGAGATTTATACTTGCACCTAGATCCGCTAGAGCTAAGTGATTATCAAACTCCCCAAAACCACAAGGAATGAGAAATCGACCCGGGTCACCAAGCTTTTCGGGAAGCTTTTTGAGAATGACCGCGGAACAATTAGCATTCATTGGTGTCTTTGCTATTTCAATCAACTTGTCTTTGTTTGTCAGCAAGCTTTTTAACATCTTTTGATACTTAGGCATTAAAATCAAAGCATCTGCCAAAGTAATGTCCACATGAATCTTTTTGAACATTTCCCAAAACTTTTGGATTTGCACTTTATCATTTGAATCTTTCTTTTCACGTTCTACCCTAGAAGGATATGGAAGTTTGGTCTTTTTAGAAGGTTCATTTGAAAGTGGAGAATTATCAACTTGAGCAGAAGAAGGCTCAGGAGAAATTGGACTGCTCACCGGTTTAACCGGATCATGAGATTTTTGGATAACCGGAGGTTTGTAATGTCTGGGTGCCGGTAGGCACCTTTATCCTTGTCAACCTCGTTTCCTTTCAATCAAAGGTCATATTGACATCATAAGAGGAGGTGGAATTGGGTGGAACCGTGAGTAAGAAAGTCCCGCTTCGAGTCGTAATGGCTCTAACTTCACCCCTGGGTTGTCTAAGGTATTACTGGGTAAAGTGGTAGTACTAATAGAAGTTGAAGTTGAAGGCCTGACTTGGTTTTTGGAAGAAACCACTCAAACAAGTTTGCAAATTGTTTTGGAACTCATGTTTGTTGATCACGAAAAGAATATGTGATTTTTCAACTCATTCTTGAATTCACCTTTTAAAGAGTTGATTTGTTTTGTAAAGTAGACTTTACTTCACATCCTAATTTCAGCTTTTCAAATGGTAATGATGATTTCTCATGAGCCATCAATACTACCCTCGGTTTTTCTTGAAATTAACCAATTGATTAGCAACACAATTTGAGAATTTTGTGGTGGATTTTTGGTAAGGTACATTTGATGAGGTGATATTTCCCTTGATTAGATGGTTTACCTCCTTGGTTTGAAGGAAAACCAGTGGGTGAGTATGGTTGCTAAGTTGGAAGACGTACCCTCCGGAATTTCCATTTTAACAAAATTACCAACCGAAGCGGTTTGTTGAAATTGTTGGAAATTATCATGATAAACCGGGGCTTCGTAACCTCCTCTAGTCATTGGGCACATATTAAAACCTATGATTTAATTCCCACAATGGTACACAACCTTGTCCTCAACCGCTTCGATCGGAACGGAGTAGGCACAAAAGCTTTCATCATGTTTTTTATCTCATTCATTTCATTCCTAAAGGTCAAAGTCATCTTATCCACTAAAAGCTAGCTAATGCAATTTGTTGGAACTCAAAGTTAGATGATGAAGTAGAGGAAGTAGGAGCATCCGTACTTCACTCGCATCACTGCTTTCCGAGAGCATCTAAACTTTGGCTTGTTTCTCTATGATTTGTAGCCCTTCGGTTGGACTTTTGTAGAGAAAAATTACCACCGGCAAGCAGAATTACAGAGAATCCTGGTCATTAAGCTCAATGAATTTATAACAATGGAACTAATTGGAGGCATTATGAAAAACCATGGTGAGGACACTTCCTAAGAAGTTCCTTGAAACGCTCCCAAGCTTCGGAGAAAGATTCTTGAGCAATTTGACGAAAATTCGTAATTTCGTTCCGAAGATTGGTGGTCTTTGATGGTGGGAAAAAGAAATTGATGAACTTAGAAACTAAGTCATCCCATGTGAGAATGGAATTTGGGGGTTCTTTTTCTAGCCACGTTTTGGCTACCCCATCAAGTGAAAATGGAAAGAGAAGAAGTTTGATGGTGGTGTTAGGTACATCCGGGTACCTTTGGTTGTTCGTAATGCTCTCGAAATGACGAATGTGAGCATGAGGCTCCTCATCATTACCTCCTCGAAAAATTCGGTTTTGAACCAAATTAATGAGGGAGGATTTGAGTTCAAAGTTTTGAGCATTAATTATCGGTACAAACTAATAGCACTTTCAAACCCCCCGTGGGAGCTTGAGTTGCTCGGCCATAGGTCTTTCATCGCCATATGGAATCGATCCAAATTGAGAGGGATTGCCTCTGTCGGTTGTCGAGATCGATCGACATTCGTCTCTTGGAATAGTAATAGGATTCCAAGGAGGAGCGAGTTGCGCATCCCTAGTGAAAAAATAAGAGAAAGTAGAATTTGAGATTAAGAAGATTCTTTTTTGGGGAGAATTAACAATTTTTAGTTTTAATAGGTGTAGGGGGGGGGGAATGAAAACAAAAATAACATTTTGGCAATCGTCTTTACCAGCTTCCATCAACACGATAATCCTAAGAATACGCGCGCGAAGTGGAGCGGAAAAGCTTAGCGAGCCGCAATTGACTACTTAGAGAGGTAGCTAACACTTTCCCTTAAACTCACTCTTATAGTTGTAAACTTAAAGGTCCGTCGTACCTCGCAAGTACTTCACGAATTTGTTTTGTTGTTAATTAGAATGTTTATAAATGGATATCAAGTAACCAAAAGTTTATTATTTTATTTTTTTTTTAAAACTTAATTCCGATAGGAAGTCGAATTAATTATTAATATTTTTTTTACTTAATTCGATAGGAATCGAATTAATGAACTTTTTATATTTTTCAAAAATATAGCAAAATAACTTCCAATGGAAGGATCTTCAAAACTCTACTTCGACGAATACTCTTCAACAATCGTTCACGAATTCCCCGGCAACGGCGCCAAAATTTGGTGTAGTCAAATTTATATACGTATAGAGTTATTAATCTCGTAAGAATTCTTTGCCAAAATACTTCTCAACCAAGAGAAATATAAGGTAGAAATCTCACAAAATAAAACACAATTTGTATATTTTTATCCGGGAAGTACTTATCCTCGGGTCGTGTCCCAACGAAATCGTGAATTGAGAATTTAGGAATAATTCGGATTCGAGTTTAGAATAGTAAAGGATATTTGATTTGTTGATTATACTACAAATGTAATAGCAAGAATTAAAGAAACAATGAAATAGCACGAAATTTAAATGCACAAAACGTAATAAACGCGAGCTAAAACTGAAATTTAAAATCTAAAGCACGACTTTTAACAAATTTTATACCTAAAAATCACAAATTTAAAATGAAAATTTTAGGAAAAAGAATTAGAATTTTTTATGAATTTTTGAATTTTTTATGATTTTTCTAAAAAAAAGGTAAATCACTAAAGTCTATTTTAATTTCTAGAAAATACAAAATTGATTGGAAAAATATAGAAAAATTGTTTTTATAAACTAAAAAGGTGCAGAAAAATTATGGAACAAAAAGCCCCAATTTTTAAAAGCTTTTATGATTTTTTTAGGAAAAAGTAATTATCTAAGTTCTATTTTAATTTCTAGAAAATACAAATTTAATGAGAAAAATATAGAAAAATGGTTTTTATAAACTTCAAAGGTGCAGAAAATTAATAGAACCAAAAGCCCTAATTTTTATTACTCAATTAAACCCTAATTTTATCAATTAAACTAAAAACCCTAATTTTATAAAAACTAATTACTAAAAATTAAATTCTATTTATTATTCTAGAAAAGACAGGGTAGAAAGTGCAAGAAATGAAAATATAGGGTAGGCGGGCTAACTTGGGAAAATTTACACTGCAGTGTAAACGACTACCCCTTAACTATAGAAAAAGTACTAAACAGACCCTAGCTTATTGCTTATTTTTGGCTTATTAAAAAATGAGATTCAGCTAAAACTTAAAACTACAAAGTTATAGAAGGGCTTATTTCTAACAACTTTAACAAAGAGACTTCCTACTTTTAGCCACTATATAAGCTGGAAAATAAGCTATTTAGTTTCTGTCACAGAAACTAGGAGTTTGACAAGCCTTTTGGCTTTTGGCTTATTTAGAGCTTATTATTTGATGAAACAGAGAAACAAAAGAGACTTATTGATGTTTAAGATGTGTATTAAAAGATTCTAAACTAAGCTTAACCTAGTGTTAACAACATTAGCAAGAAAATTAACATGAGAAAGTGCTAGTTTTCTGAAACAGTTTTTTTAGGCTTTTCTCAAATAAGCTAGAAGGCTTATTACTAAACTTTAGATGTTGAGATTTTGAAAACAAGCTATGCTATGTTCCTTGAACTAAACTAGGTAAAAGGATTTCAAACTTCACAAGGAAATGAGAAACTTTAAAAGTGAAATATGGCAAAAATTATGCTAAAATGAAATGTGCTTTGCTGATGTGTTTTGCAGCTGATGCACTTGGCTATGAACTCAACTTCAGGTTCAACTTTTAGAACTAATACATCACCTAATGAATCTAAATGAACACACACAACCTGTACACACTCAAAATGCTCTTTAAGTCCTAAAGTTTAAAAACTCTTATGATTAACAAATGCCCTGGTGCTGGCCATGAATTTTTACACTCTAACTTTTATGAAACTAAACTCTATCTTCTAAAAGCTGTTTAAAAACTTGTATTATAATCTAACTCAACTAATTGAAAAGTTTTGACAAAGTAAGATTGACTTTAAAAGTCAAATTCAGCCTAAACCAAACACTACTTTATTTAGACTGTCAAGAACAAATTACACTTAAAATCTATATAAGAGCTAAAACAACCTAAACTCTTTATCTACTTCTATTTGTGCTGGATTATTAGAGCTGATTATGCTATGAGAAGCCTAGCTTATTTATGAAAATAAGCTAGTTCCTCTATGAAGCTTAACCTACTAGCACTATGACAGAATTTAGAAAAGTGAGAATGCTTCAACTAACTTTTATGAAACCTAAAAAAAAAAACAGCTAACTACACAACTTTAAACAACATGCTTAACAGAGAAATAAGCTAGAATGATTGGAAATAAGCTAGTGTAAAAGATCAACTTTAAGCTATATTGAATATAAAAAAGTGAAACCTGGAAATTATGGAGTCTCAGGACTAGAGCTACTCTAGTTGAGTGAGTAGCTCTTAAAAATCATTCACCTATTGGCTCCTTAGCCTCTAAACCAAAATAAGCTAGATTTTAGCTTATTTTCATTTGTACTTCCAAATTGAGCTCAACACTTCTCAAGTATCCATAATTTGAATGCAAATGAGTAAAAATGGGTAAATGACTTGCTTAAAACAGGAATTGAGCTAAATTTGAGCTTATGAAAGGTAATAAGCTCAAACGAGCTTATTTAGAGCTTATATGCTAAATTTGACTTGTAATGAAATAAAGAACACACGAATGCTTATAAAACTGGAATTAAATTGCTAAAATGATTGAAATTACAAGCTTTAAAATGAGTACAAGGATTTTAAAACCTTTAGAAAACTTGACAGTACAAATTTTGCTTAAAAGGTAAATAACAAGGAGAAAATTGCAAAACAAAATTAACAACAACGGTAAAATGATGTACAAGGTCTGCTATTTATAGAAGAGAGGTTAAGAGGAGGAAAGATTTCTAGAATGTCCTTTTAAATCCTAGCCGTCGTCTTTGTCGAACACATTAAGCCTAGGGGTGGTTTTTGATTTTTGGTAGGTTGTGGTGTTTTTTTGGTGTTGGTAAGGTTGTTTTTTTGTGAGGATCATTATGATGTTCTCCTGAGCCAATCATGTGTTTACACGTGGTGGTTGTTGATTGGGGAAGGCTTATAAACGATTTTGGTTGTTTAAAAAGGAGCGGGGGTGGGGAAAACGGGATTTGGGTTGTGTGGGAATTTGGCGGGAAATTCGGTTGAGGCAGTTAGGAGGTTATGTTTGTTGCGAGAAAGCCGGGGTGTTTATTTGAATGTTTGGAGTATTGACAGAACTCGTCCTTGTCTTTCACCGCCCAAGTTGTAGTGTAAAATAGGAGTTTGAAAATGGCAGAATCAGTCCTTGTGTTCTTTATTTCTTTTTCTCCCTTTATAAAACAACTTTCTACTATTTCCAACTTTGGCCCTTAAACTTCAAAACTCCAAGTAAGCCCTTGAGACTTTGAAAACTTGACAACTTTGGCCCTTTGACTTGTAGTTTGACTTTTGACTTCCTTTATTTCTTTCTTTGACTGTGTCGGGTTGATCCGGCTTTTGATTTCTGGCTGATTTCTCACTCTTGCTCTTGTCTCTTTGTCTTTTTCCCGTTTCTTGTTGGTTTTTGATAGTTTTTGCTTCTTTTTGTCTTTTTAATCCTTTCCTGCACAATTGGACACAAAAGCACACATTTTCTATTCTTTTGGCATTTTCTTGGCTTTTATTTGGCAAAAATCCCGGGTAAATTAATGTATAATTAAGCAAATATCAAGATCCCATCAGGGTTCTGCTTCACTTGTAAGCCTAAGAAAAATGTTAACTCACCCATAGCACTCATCTTAAATTCGCCTTTCATCAAGACCTTAAAATCATCACACCAGGCCTTGTTTGTAGACCCAAAAATAATGTCATCCACATAGACCTAAACTAGTATGATATCCCTGGAATTCTTCTTAATGAAAAGAGTTTTGTCTATGGTACCTCTTCTGTAATTATGCTTTAATAGAAAAGTAGACAATCTTGCATACCAGGCCCTTGGTGCTTGATGAAGGACCGATACAAAGCTTTTTACAACTCTGTACAAATGCTTAGGAAATGAGGATCTCAAGATTCCATTAGTGTGTCACAATCAACTTCTCACTCAATTTCCCCATAAAGAATCACTCTTCACATCCATTTGATATAACATAAATTCCCATATATGAGGCAAATGCAAGGAATGATTCTAATAGCTTCAATTCTAAGAAACTGGAGCAAATACCTCATCATAGTCATGCCCTCCTCTTTCCTATACCTTGACCACCAGTCTGGCTTTAACCTGACTACTATACCTCTGCATCTCTTTGTTCTTCAAGAATCATTTAGTCCCAAAAGCAATTTTTTCTATCTGGTAGAGGAGACACAGCTGCCATACATTTTCTGATTAATAAAACTGTGGCATCTCTCTTGCATAGCTTCAACCAAGCAGGACAATTAAGAAGCTTGAGCAAACACTGCTTGGTTCAAGTGTGTGAAAAAAAAAACAAAGCAAACAGACAATTGTAAATAGTCTTTTGATTGGTTCCTTTATTGGTCCATAGAACATAGCTAACAAAAGCACTGGCACCAAATTTAGACTTCTTCAATGTACCTCTTGTCTGAACAGGTGAAGTAAGATCTCCAAGTATCTATGAGTGAGGATGAATTGTTTTCACCCTCTTAGTAGGAACAGAATCAACAATAATACTTGGTGCTAAGTTGGTGATTGTACCACCAAAATCATCATCATATGAAGAGAAAGAGAAAATGCCAGTGTCCAGGGATGTGGTGTATGTCCTCCATTTCTTTAAGATGAGGACATGGTGTTTGCAAGACAGAGGGAGAAGGTATATCTTGAAGAATGTTTCCACTTGACCCAATGAGTTACTAGAGGAAAGTGATGGTGCATCAATATGAACAGGTGTAACAACAGGAGTAGAGGTTTCAGTAGGACCATAAGAAACACCAGCAGCAGAATCAATTTTACCAGCAAGAACCCTATTCCTACTGGCTGCAAGATCAGCTTGACTTAGATGGTTCTCAGTTGTAGCATTGGCTTCATATGCTTGTTTTTTAAGCCTAGCAAGTTCCTCTGCATAATCTTGATCTGGCTCTCCATCCATAACAAGAAAGCTTTCATCAACTTAGGACCTGAAAAAGAGTTAGAAGGAAAAGAAGGAACAACAATTACTTGTTCATCACACTCCGAATTTTTTTTTTTTAATCATCCGTTGTACCTGCAGTTGTTTAGTATCTTGGTCCTGCATGATGAATTGGTTTTGAACACGAGTATAACGTAAAGAATCAGACAAATAGTCAAGGTCCAAAATACCAATCATGACCCAAACTTAACATTAGGTTTTATATCTTTCCCAAGATATCTCAGATTAAGTGTTTCTTCTATCTTTTTGCTAGATAAGTTGTAGACCCTATAAGCCTTACTATGAGCAGCATACTCAACAATAAAACCTTCATCAGCTTTTCCCTCAAATTTTCCCAAATGGTCACTGGTGTTAAGTATGGTCATAAGACACCTAAAAGGTTTAAGATGACTGATGTTGGGAACTTTCCCAGCCACTAGTTCATAAGGGAGTCTTGTTATGGGGTTATCACTAGAACCCTTGTTCAAGAACATAACAAGCCATACTCACTGCTCCTTCCAAAAACATGGTAGGCACATAAGTCACAAGCTTAGTTCTTGCTGCTCTATGAGTTTTCCTATTATTTCTTTCAGCAAACCGCATTTGTGTTGTGGGGTTTCTGGCATTACTATATCCCTTCTAATCCCCTTTGATCCATAAGAGTTCAATAATTAGAGTTTTTAAACTCTGTCCTATTGTCACACCTTATGGCTATTAGACCTTTTTGTTAACTGGGTTTTCAATAAAAGTAATATAATCTTAAGAAACCAATATGTTTCATTCCTTGAGTCCCGAAAAAGAAAGCCCAAGTAAACCTGCTAAAGTCACTATAACCACCAAGGAGTAGGTACTTTGATCAATGCCTTCTGATGGAAGTAGACCAAAAAGGTCCATGTGAAGTACTTGAGAGGAGCAGAAATGGGCACACAGCAGTTATGGCCTTGTAAGGAATCCTTGTGTGCTTTCCTTTGTTGCAGTGCCACACAGTTGGTGATCATTTTGTGAAGAGTTTGGAGGTAGCCCATTTGACTAATCCAGCTTTGCCAGCTTGGTTCATGTTTTTGAAGTCACATGAGCCATCCTTCTACGCCATTTGGGTAGACTCAACTAAGGATGCTTTTGCCGGCAAACAGGTGGACATCTACTTACGGTATTGAATGTCAGACAAATTGAGAGCAGTAGAGATTGTTCCTTCTTGGAACTCTGAGAACCACCTGACTATTCTCAGGTAGTTGGAACTCTTTAGAGAGAACAAGACTCTTTATCAGTGAAAAGGACTTTGTTCTTGGTATCATAAATTTGTGAAACAGATAACAAGTTAAAGTTTTGAAGCTCTTCCACATAGATAAACATTTTCAAGTTTAATTTAGAAGTCCTTATAGTGGCCTTTTCCAGTGATTTTGGCCATCTCCACCTCCGAAAAGTCACATTACCTCCAACAATCTTCACAAAGTCCTACAATTTCTCTATTTGCAATGTCATGCTTCTGGAACAACCACTATCTACAATTCCTAAATCTCTATTCTTATGAGGATTTTCCTACAATGCACAATATAATACACATTAGTATACATGAGAGACCCAAGTCATTACTGACTTGGTCCTGCCTTGTGAATCATTTAAGAGTTAAACTATGTAGATTGATGAGATCCACCATTGTTCTTGGATCCCCATTGCAATATATGGCCTTGTGAATTCTCCAGGGAACAACCTGCTGAGGCTTAACATCATTTCCCCATCGTTCCATCATCCATATTCATATGGTTATAATAGCCAGTCCTACTTAAGTGTTGAAAATGATGGCTTGTTGGTCTGGTCATAGGTCAAGTAGCATTATTTTTCCAACCAGTAGAAAAAATGGTCTACAACAGGACAGATGTAATTGACTAAATTCCTACTACCAGCAGGAACAGATGTTGGTCTATTCCTACTACCAGCAGGAACAGATGTTGGTCTATTCCTACTACCAGCAGGAACAGATGTTGGTCTATTCCTACTACTAGCAGGAACAGATGTTGGTCTATTCCTACTACCAGCAAGAACAGATGTTGGTCTATTCCTACTACCAGCAGGAACAGATGCTGCTTTTGGTTACATTAATGAGGGAATATTCTGCAACATCATTCCACATAGGTTTAATATCAATCCTCAACTGTTTCCTCATAAAAAATCACAATCTTTAATCAAATGAAATTTAGCTACCACAAAACAAAACCATGTCTTAGAACCAAAAGACTTTTCTTTACAAATACTCCTACTGTTTACTCCACACGTATTACATAAATATCCTAGGAGGTTTAACATCTTCTAAAAGAAAACTAAATTATCATTTGTGAAACTTGATTGTTGGTCCATCAGTCTTGTTTGGAAAGCAACTGAACGAGGGGCAGAGCTAAGGGTTTATGTCCCTTTAGCTTGAGGACTTGATCAACTTGAAACACGCGGATCGCAAAGCCTGGTCACTAAGTCTAGGACTTGTCCACACTGTTTATCACAAGAGACAAAGTCATTAGAGTACATAGTGTAGTTTCAAAATAATTATTGGAATTGAACCATAAGTGTTAACTGAGTGTATCATCAAGGTCAGGATTGTTTGGAAGGAGGCATGAAGTGTCTCTGTTATAGTAGGAGGAATTCATGCGATTCCAAACTGCTTTGAAGAAAAAGGATACAAACCTGTCATAGAGAGTTTCTCTGCAACATCTTCATGGCGTGGTGTCAAAGATGCTAGGGGCAGAGGGTATCAAACACCTCCTCTGATCGGCAAAAGTTTCTCCATATCCAAACCAAATTTTGATCTTGCAGGACATGGAGCTATGGATCGTTGTCCAAGAGTTTTTGAGGAAGAGTCCTTCCATTAGTCAAACCTTGCCTTAGACTCCTCAAGTTTAACTTATCATTCAGTTTTCAATTTAGCCTGTTTTCATTCAGTTTCTCTGTATAGATTTTTAACAGTTTGTTGTGTTTTCTAATTAGCAGTTAATATCCTAATCTTTCTTCTAATGCATACTGATTTACTTTTGGTGACCATCCCTTCTGTTGTTCTAAAGTTGTTAAAGTACTTTATATGCATTGAACATAGATATGACACTCTTTGTATAACTTCTACATTTGTCAAATTCCTTTTTAAGGTTCAGCGATATAAGATGTACACAACCAAAAGACAAGTTTGTAAGCCTGAGAAGAGATACCATGAGGGCAAATTCACAGAAGTTAACATTAGAAACAACATCAGCAACATCACAAGTAGCATTGCCAGTAGCACTACCAGCACATCCTCCTCAGCTCCAAGTAATCAATCCATATACATAAGCAGCAGCATTTTCTACATCTTTCACCTTCATTGATCTGTACCAGTAACATTGAATAACAGACAACAAGGCTTTTGAGGTTTCTTCTGTCTTATCCAGCTACCTTACATTTTGAAATGATAGAAGTACCTTAGCACTTAAGAATCCATTATGTTTTTCCTATGACATTCCCCTAGCAAACAGGAACCCAACACGAGCATTTAAAGCATTTACCTTCTTCTTGTCAAACCCTTGCAAGCATCCCTTGTTATTACACTAACTCATCATTCTCCCATCTTTTCATTTCAAATCTGTTAATACCTTCAACAAGAGCATTGCCATTTGCCATTTGATACGTCTAATTCCTCCAAATCAATTCCCAATTTGATCAAAATCTTCATAAGTGATCTGCTGTTATGGATCACTTTCAGCAACAAAGGAATGGAGAACAATTTCCATCCAGGTGCTATAAGCATAGGAGTATGATGTAAGCATAGGTAAAAGTGGTTGAAGAGTGATTGACAGATATGACATCTTTGAATTAGTGCTAGCAGCTACCTAATAAAGGCTTAATGGGGTAGGAGCATGAAAGTACCATCTTGATTCATAACTTGAGCCACCCTTCACATCAATTTCAAGAGTCCTAACGTGTTGTATAGATCATCAAAGCTTAGAATCTCAAGACCACCTTAGTTTTAAGAGTGATTGCCACCTGTGACCATGAAGGTGGAATTGCTCTGAGAAACTTCAATGTACAATCTTCGATTGTCATGCTTAGCTATGCATCTGATTGAGTTGACTCAATATCTTCTCAACCAGTCATAGCCCCTATGCAAACCTCTGATTCTGATGACCTTTAAATTCATGAAAACTCCTGTTTTAGGGCATTGATTTCCTCATTTTCTTAGACTCATCATGTACCTCCAAATCTGGCTTTGATCAGCCATCCAAATATCCCTGCACATCTAGATGGTGAAAATCAGCCATATGATCCTCAGGAAGAGACTGAAGCAATATAGTTCTTGCTTTTGTCTCTCTTTGAACAACAATTTGTTCTTCAACAGAAACAGGTGGAAGAATCATAATATTTCCTTTTGGATCTCTTCCTGTCTTTTTCCTGCTGTTTCCATTTAGAACAATGTTCCACAAGTTGTGATCACTGTTCATGATCCAATACTCCATCTTCATGGCCCATGTCTCATATTCTTCCTTCTTTAAGTAAGGAAATTTGGCATTATTGTTTGAGACAGTGGTTGTGTGATATTGTTGGAGTTGCTGAGACTGGGTGGTTTGTGAGGTTTGAGAGTGATTTGGAGACTCAAAAACTGGTTCAGAAGTTGAGGCAGTGAACACAGGTTCAGTTGTTGATGGGAAAGTGAATGTAGATACTGATGGTGATGGCATAGGGTATGTTTGTGATGGATTTTGTGAAGTCATTGTGTGGTTTTTATGAGTAAGAATAGTAAAGTTTCTTTAAACAAGTGCCTCTCTCAGGCTCTGATACCACTTGAGGTTCCAGCGCTAGATAGATCATTGTACGCCTGTTAAGGTTGTAGAACACTTAATGTAAATCACAAGTAACTATAAGAAGACTCGGGTAACAAATGAAACAATTGTTTACAGTGGAATAATATAAACAACAAAGTTAAAGAATTACTAAAAACAATGATCCTCTATGGATCTTTTCTATTAATAACAAAAGTGTTTTTCTAATGAATCCAATCCGTGCCTTCATCCAAGGCCGTAGGTTTCTTAAATACCCATGAAACCCTAACTCCTTGTTTCCTTAAGACTCGCTAAAAGCTAAAGTGATAAGTGTTATCACTTCCTAGGATATCTCATGCATATCCCTATCACTAACTAACCATACTATCAACCCGGAGTAAGCATAATACTACCAGGACTAATATTGTACTACCAGCAGGAATAACTTTTGTTCTGCCAGCACTAACTATAAACTTATCCTTACCAGTAGGAACTACATACCTACCAGCAGGAACTTTTACTCTACCAGTAGGAACTACATACCTACTAGTAGTAATTATCTATTACAAAATTCCTAACACCTTTATTACGCGAATGTGATCTCACCGCGGTCTCGTAATGATTTCAAGCACAAGTTCTAGAATCAATAAATCACCGACATACTCATATAATTTTTAAACCGATACCAATGCTCCAAAAAAGGCGACAAATTACAAATACACAGCCGTAAGGATGGATGAGACACTTGCAATTGCATTCACACCTTAACTCGAGAAAGCTAAAGGCAAACACTATCTTAGGTATCAAAGATGGATACCTGAATTCCTTAAGATCTAAAATCTTACATTTTTTTGGGTCATTAGTATAAATGCGCAAGTAATTTCATCGATCTCGAATCGGACATGCTTTATCAATCGGGACACATATCTGATTTCAAAACTTTTATTTATTTACTATATTTTATTCTAATATATTAACATAAGTGACAAAAGAATTTAAAAATAAGATCAGATTTTTAGAGGGCGAACAAAAGTATTTATTTTTAATAATGAGTCTAAGTTTTCAATTTATTTCTCCCCCACACTTAAGTTGAGCATTATGCGTAATCAGAAAACAACTTAAAAGTATGGGGGGAGGGTGGGGGGGGGGGAGGAGGGGGGGAGGGGGGGGGGGGGGAAAAGGGGGAGGGGGAAAGGGGGGGGGGGAATAATGGAGAAATAAATATAAGAGAAATGAGACTTTCCGGGGCTAATCTAAGTCTAGGTTTGGAGATCTAAAAGGATACGATCGAAATATATCGCCAAGCAGTGTTGAATTCAACCACAAAAACATATCGCTCCAAATATATGATTCCAAAATTGTGGGGGGGAAGGGAGGGGGGGGGGGGGGGGGGGGGGGGGGGGGGGGGGGGGGGGGGGGGGGGGGGGGGGGGGGGGTGGGGGGGGGGGGGGGGGGGGGGTAAACACAAGTGATAAGTTATTACCACCATCCAACCTCTACCTGTTATTAAATCTGCAAAATAGACAAAACTACAAGAAATCATAAAATTCTATAGCACACTTTCATAGGCAACACGATTGCATTTAATGTATGCAACAAGCCTTTAAACCACTCGGTTTCCTGAGTGGACGAGTTATAGTGTCGTGAGGGTTTACACGAACACCCCCACAAAGTTCGTTATTTTTTTTGGATATAAGAATCAAGGCACGGCGCGCATCGTACTTCGAAAACTGCAAAGTTTTTTTGTTTTATATATTTGTATATATTTTTATAGGTTTATTACTATTATTACTAGTATTATTATTATACTCAACTTGATTTATAGATTCCTTAAAAAAAAAAGAAACAATACGATTTTGAGTGTGGAATGATCATCTTTTAAAGCTTGAGGTATGTAGGATTTTTGTATGTACTTACGTTATGGATATTATTTTGTTTTGACTATGTGATATCCCCTTTTCGATGTCTTAGTAGATTTATATTTTTCGATTCTATTGTTAACGATGATAGGATGTGGTGGATCTTTTTGAATTTTTAGAGATTCATCAGACTTTCCACTCCCAGTGAATAAAACATTCACTTGCTCGGGGTGAGCTTGAGGAGGAGGTGGGTTAGTCCTATAGGTTTGTTCTTAAGATACTTTTTTGAGATTTGACACTCATCTATTTTTCTTTCCATACTTTTATATATAGTTTGGCAATTCCTTTCGTTTTGCTTCATTTTTATAATTATATCGTTAACATTGTTCTTGACAAACAAATTCGAAACTATTTGACCATCCCAGAATTTGTTGATTAATTTTTCGAGATTAGTTTTAGATTGATCTCCCTGTCAAAAAGTTTTATCATGAAAAAAAAAGGAGGGAAGGGGGGGGGGGGGGAGAGAAGGAAAGGATGTTCCTCATGCTATGGATACATCTTTTGTAATCTTCGTGATCATTTTTCACATCATTTGTTTAATTCTGTGAGGTGATTTTTCGGAATCATATTTGATTGAGGTTATCATAATGGGATCGGTGAGAATACGAATCATGAGAATCTCGGTATTGAAAACCTCCAGATTGGATGGAATTTACTTCATGACGTTCACACATCGGGGTGTCATCGTTCATGCTATTTTTAGAAGCATGGTTATCTTTAAGGTCATAATATTTGTTATGCATATCTTTTTTTTTAAAAAAAAAAATTTTTCCCCCCCTCCCTCTTTTAAGCTTGTAAATTAAGAATCATTTTTATAGTTAGTGAACTTCCAACTTTCCATTAATCGATAATTATCATCATTACTATTACTTCCATCGACGAAAGCAACATATTTTTCTATAGGTTTCATTTGGAGTTTGTTGGACCAATCAAGTTCGAAAAGGACTTTGTTCTCAAGATATTGAAAGGCTTGATTTGGACTCTTATAAAGGAAGATTCCTCCAGCTGTTACGTTCAAGATTCCTTGAGTGGGTTCGTCTAGATCGTGATTGATGACATCAAATAACATTTATTTTTGGCATCATTTATCCATGATAATAACCCATTTTGTATAGTGATTGCAAATAATTGTTACTTAATCATTTATATTTGAGAATTGCAGTAATTATGGAGTAATTGGTGAAAGTTAGCAAAAGACGCGCATTCTGGAGCTTAAATGAAGATATTTTGAAGATTACTATTCTGAAGACTAATACGCCGTATCCATCAAGGAAGATACTGAGTATCTGTGCCTGAACTCACCAAAGACCACATAGGATTAAAGCTTAATACACCGTATCCAGAGAAGACTCGATACGCCGTATTCAAGATATAGTATGTGAATATTCTGGAAGATATCAAGCGTGGTCCTTACTCCAAGAAATCCCCAATATGCCGTATCTAATACTGGGATACGCTAGTATCCCGAATCCGCTTCCAGACCTTATAAAATAGAAAGCTCAAAAACAAGTTTAAAGTGTGCAAGAATCATATTCCTCGATACCTAAACCATAAAATTCAATTTTCATAGAAGAAAAAGGAGGAAGAAGATGCCGAGCAACGTTATCAATTCCATATGAGAGACATCGTGTGTAATTCCAATGACTTTTAGTAATCGTTCAGTTTTGGTATCAGTTCGTTAACTCGGTTAGTTTACCTTGGCTAAGTAATTGCTTTTGTATTTATTATGACGTTTGAAGGCTAATACCTTTTGTAATGAGCCATTATTAGAAGATCTGAATGTTTTGATATTTGTTGATCTGATTCTTGAGATTTATCGATGAAAGCTTGTTTTATGTTATCGAAGTATATACTTGTTTTACGCATTTTTATATGCTACCTATCATCAATTGGAATTAGTGAAACAGTACAAGTAGATCTATAGTCTGAGATAGCATCTCCAAATAGTAATTTATACATCTAGAATAATAGTTGACACAAATACTGTCCTTCTAAGTCTGTGTCTAGGATACGCTTCGGGCTTAACTAGTTAATTGGATATTGCTGATGGTTTATTGATCGTGTTGACTAGCAGGTGACCTAGATAATTCAACAAGTAACGTTCGATCCATGGATAGTTTGGACAAGTGGACTACGATGTATAAAGATGCCATTAAGTAGTAAGATTGGGTAAGTCCCTCTATGAGCTAGGGTTTAACAAGATCACCATTGCTTTAATCCCTGAGATAGATTATAATCAGCAAATAAGGATGCTTTATGCGGATCTTTAAATTGGATAGAATGAATGTGTCTAGGTCTAGTAGGATGATGTAACACCTAAGTCTAAGAAAGACATGCCACATGTAGAAAAGAAATCATATGCACTTAATAAACAAACCAACTTTTCTAAACGGATAATAATGGTTAATAAAGATTTTCTTATATTCATCTCGACCGCTCTTTTATCTTCTGTTAATTAGTTCGCGGTGATTTAAAGCGCCTTGAATGATTGAGTCACACCAAACCGTGCCAGTCTTTTGAGGCTTGAAAAAAACCCTTTACTTGTTAGAAATTAGGATTAAAACTAAACATAGGAATTACATAGGTTTAGAATAGAATAAATCAACAATATATTAGAAACCAAGATATAATTAAATTGATAGAATTTAACCTCATCTCAAGTGTTCCGACACCCTACTTAACCACGAACACTACCGGATCGGTAACACTGCCCGTTAAGTGTTTTTTTGGTTAGTCGGCAAAATATAAATTTTAATACTTGAATTCAATAATATATATACCTAACACAAAACGACACATCAAAGTTTTTGGCAGCCGTTGTCGGAGAGTGAGAAAATTAATCTGGATTTTAATTGATATTTTGTTTTAACTTAGATTAGATCCGAACCATTAGGATTAGTGTAATTTAGATTAGTGTATATTCTTATATATTCTGTAAATTTTGTATATTTGTCTTTAATTGTTTGCTTGTATATTTGTGTGTTTAATTGTTTGTGTATTTAATTGTTTTTCTTAATACACTGTTCTGGTCGAAAGCTGAATACGGCGTATCCACTTCCATCGGATACGGCGTATCCAATTATCTGTCCAATACAACGTATTCATTCAGTTGATTAATATGGCGTATCCACTTTCATTGGATATGGTGTATCGATCGTCTGGAACAGAAACTGAAATCTTGGTTTTCCTATTTGATTCTCGTGCCAAAATTTTTTTCTTCAGAACAAATCCTAGTGATTGATTATCCCTTGTTTCAGGTAGTGCATGACAAGGAGTTCTGTGAACGAACTATTTACACCTTACAAAGAACCTGAATGAGAATTTCGATCATCAAGGAGACACTTCAAAACTCTAAGTCTTGACGAATTGAGATCGCCTGATTTCAATCTACTTTCTAACCAAGAATACTCGAAGGAAGAAGAAGCGGAAGCAATGGCGGAAAGCATGGAACAATACATGAGCAAGACCCAAACGGATTATGGATTGGGAGTTGCTAGACCTAAAATTGATAACAAAGATCGATTTGAACGGAAAGGCTAATTTCTTAAGGAGCTTCGAGAAAACACGTTTAGCGGTTCGGATAATGAGGATTCAAATGAACACATTTAGAAATTTCTCGAAATCGTTGACTTATTCCATGTTCCTAACATCACTGTGGATCAACTAATGCTCTGAGTCTTCCATATATCCTTAACTAGAGCCCCAAGTCATTGGCTAAGAAATGAACCAGCTGGTTCAATCAAAACTTATGAAGATCTTTAAACAAAGTTTTTGAACAAATATTGCCCACTTGGTCGAACTGCAAAGAAAATGAAGGAAATCAACAACTTTCAGCAAGAGCCAGATAAAACCCTTTATCAAGCATGGGAGCACTTTAAAGAACTCTTGATGAAGTGTCCTCAACACTATTTGACTGAGATGCAGAAGGCAATTTTGTTCTATAATGGGTTGGATGTTCCAACATGACAGATTCTTGACTCAAGAGGTGTCGTTCAGACTAAGACAGCTGCAGATGCTAAAATGGCCATCCAAGAAATGGCAGAATACTAGAGGAAGAAGTACTGAAACTTCTGACGGACTAGCTGCTATACAAGCACAACTGAACAATCTGGGAAGAGAGATCAAGAGTGGGGGTGGGGTGAATGAAGAACGGTTTATGCTGCTCACAAGTATGATGTGTACAATGCAAAGGACCCCATTACACGCAAAGATTGCCCACTAAAACAGAGGTGAAGACCCTAGAAGAAGTTACGTAACATGCATTTGTGGACCCTTTTTCAAGATGGGGATATAGAGCAACAGCTCGAGGGTACTGTCAAAGGAACAACGCAAATCCTTCGTACCAAGAACGAAGGCAATCTATGGAGGATACCCTGAGTAAATTCATGAGTGAATCAGCGAAGAGACACGAAGAAAATTCTAATTCAATCAAAGAAATCCAAGCTATGAAAGATGCTGCCATAAGGAACCAAGGAGCATCAATCAAAACTTTAGAAAAACAATCGGTCAAATGAGCAAGGTACTACAGGAAAGAAGATTTGGAAGCCTACCTAGCTCAACTGAAACAAACCCGAGAGACTAAGTCAAATCAATTTCAACCACTATTGAAGCTGATTCACACTCGATACGCCGTATTGGATCATCCTAATACGTCGTATCCACTAGACAGAACAGTAAACTGTTGTACAAGTCAATACGAGACAAGAAAAACGACGGTTCTGTTTCCAAGTCGTTTGAATGGTTACTACTATGAAGAAAAGAAGGGATCATATGGACCACAAATCTCGGAAGCTTACTCTGAAGCTTCACATATCATACCCAGAAAGGAGAAAGACCCAGAGAGTTTTACTTTACCTTGCTTTATTAATAATATATGCTTTGATAATGCCTTTGTTGACTTAGGAGCTAGTGTTAGTGTTATGCCTCTCTCGACCTACCTTAACTTAGGATTAGGCGAATTAGCTCACACTAAGTTAACAGTGGAATTAGCAAATAGGACAGTAAAATATCCAAAAGGAGTAGCTAAAAATGTGCTAGTAGTAATGGGTAAATTTGTTTTCCCAGTAGACTTTATAATTCTAGATATGCCCGAGGATATCAAAGTGCCTTTGATCCTCGAAAGACCATTTTTGTCTACCGCCTATGCTAAGATTGATGTTTACAAAAGAAAGATTACTTTATGGGTAGGGGAAGAAAGGATTATTTTGACAAGTGTTAAACCTGCCAGTAGTTTAATTTAGAGGGTCTACATGCTAAGTTTGAGAGAAAGAATGGAACTTGATTTAGAAGCTAGGCTAATGGGAGAGACTTTGGTGTTAAATAGATCATTAGACCCTTCCTTTGAGGATTACATCGAATTAAATGATCTAAATGAACCATTTGAGCTTAGGAGAAATCAAGGTGATAATTTGATACCTACCATTAAGGAGGGTGAGGTAATTGAGGAATTTAGAACTAGGGATGATGAACTTGATGATTACCCTAGTTATTGTGACTATGATAAGAAGATCCATATAGATTATGCTCACAACTTAAAGTTTTCTTGCATGATAGGATTTGAATTTACACACGCTAACTTTTTCCCATTATTGTATGTCAATGTGATGTCCAAAAAGTTTCATAATTCTATAATGAAAGATAAGATGGTGTACAAAGGGAATAATGTTGTAGGAGCCTTAATGAATGTGCCTATTTTTGTTAGAACATTTTCCGTTGTAACTAACTTTGCAGTTTTAGAAGATATGGATGCTTATCGTGATGAAGGAATAGGTGATGTTATTGTTGGCGAACCGTTCTTAAGAGAAGTTGGAATTAAAGCAAAACAGTTTGATGGAATGATTACCATTTACAATGGTAATGATGAAGTAACTTACCAAATGGTGCGATCACATCCGAGGTTTAAAAACCACACTAATGAGCAATGCAACAAGATCCCACCATTACTGAAGGTAAGTGAAAAAGATGAGAAGAATGGAATCTCACATGCATACCAAAAGCTTAAAAGGTTCTACAAAGGAGTTTTGAATCTAGGACCCGATTACATTCGAAATGCGAAGATGGAAGAATGGCTCACACGTGGGCACATTAGCGTACATGAGATGGAATGAAAAGGAAGCTGAAGAAAAGTCTAACTTAAAGACTTCGCTGTAAACAAAAGTGCTTCCCGGGAGACAACCCAGATTGTTATTTAATTTTATCGAGTCAGTCTTCCCAGACATCAATACGGCGTATCCGCTCCATACCATACGGCGTATTGATTATCTGGACGTTATCAGTCTTTATTTTTATTGCACTTTAAAAACATTATTGTCAGATCTGGAATACGGCGTATTCACTAACCTGATACGCCGTATCCACCAGACTGACCCATAATTAGTTTGTTTAGTTTAGTTTAAATTAACCGTAGGTACCAAGATAGGAATGCACATGTTTTTCTTATATTCTATACAGGACCTCATGAAAGAAATATCGACGAAGTTGATAGAATACATATTTTCTGGAATTCTATGTGTGTGTTGTTCGTGATAGGATTCAGACGCTTTTTAGCACACAATCTTGCTCATAAACGCAACTTGGAGAATCTATCGAGCAAATATTAGGGGAGTTTCTCATTCTAATTCTTTTTAAATTCTTGTATTTAATGTTTTAATTATTTTTAAATTCCCGTATTTAATGTTTTATATATACAACGAGGACGTTGTATAATTCAAATACTTGTCCTAATTTTCACATTAAATGCTTAAATTATGCTCAAATTTATATTTTTTTTTTCAAGCATACTTTTGTGAAATTACTTGATACATAACCTGCACACAATAACCCTTGTAGATATTGTGAGGATTTAACCTTTCCGTTTCCAAATGTTTACCCAAATTCCAGAAAATATGAGTGTGTCGGTGATGTTGTAGACTTTAGAACTTCGCTTGCTATATCACTCGAGACCACAATAATGAGTATTATGGATTTAATTAGAGTAACTTATTTAAATTGGTAAATTTTAGGATTACACCAAAATCGCCTTTACACGTTGCTTATTAACTAACTACATCGGTTAGTTAACCTCCTGTTTAAACCCTTTTTCCACTCTCATCTTTAGAGTGATGATCCATTAGAACAACCCATAGAACCAACCCTTTAGGAATAAAACCAACTATTTGTTTTGTTACACCCTTACACCTTAACCTACCATGTTAGATTAAGTTTAATTTACAGTTGCTAGTTGCTTAAAGTGTAAAGTTTGTATTTCCCGAGTCTTGTGTCATTTTCTATCTTTGGTACGGTTAGAAATTTGCACATTGTAAATGGGAATGTATATTAGTAGTCAAAACTCATGTGATTTTACTACCGTCACAATTATTGGTGAATCTGAAGAACGAAGGAACTATCGAAGAAATTATTATGATCGTGAAGATGGTGAAACTACACCGAGATTTGAAGAATAGTTAGCAAAAAATCGAAAAATGAGAAAAAATACAAAAAGAGAGAGAAAGAAAGTTTGAAGATAATCGTTTCGCAAAGAGCGTTACCGAAGGACTTACACAAAAAATCAATTATTCGTTGATACACAACAAAACAATCAACGATGTAGAATATTGTACAAAGTGGTAGATATCGCCACTTACCTTGTAGAGTATGTAAAGTTTTGGGATGATTGGGAAGTTGATCGTTACGGGAACGCCAACTTAGGTTGTTGTTTTTGATCTATGATCAAGACGTTGTAAATAGTTGTGTCTTTATCATGGTAACGATCGGGAAAACGTGTCTAGCAACTTGTATATTAGTCTTAATCTATTTGTTTCTTGATTTTTATTTAACAACAATTTACTTCCCTCTCACCTAATGATTAGCCGCTGGTTTTATGCGAATGAGGACCTGTTTGAGCATGCATATCTATTCCGTCGTTATGGCCATGTATGCATGTCTTAGCTTCCTTGTTGGTTTATGACTTTTAGTGTAAGTTAGAAGGTTCCTACACTATATCATTCTTCATCCTAACCATTGGTTAATTCGAATGAGGATGTGATTGAACACACATGTCTATTCCGTCATTACGGCTATGTATGTGTGCTTTAGGTGCCTTGTTGGAATGGTACTTCTGGTGAAAGATTGTAGATTGATCAACCGTACACCTTTCCATACAAAAAACTCATATTTACCTTTATAAACTTGTTACTCCTTGGGTTTAGTGGTGGAGATGTGTATCCTTGCTAAGCTTATGATAGAATACTCGTCATGACCGAGCAATTGAGCGAATTAGTTACATTTACCACATAGATTAGTTGAGTGATTTGAGTGTTTTCATCTTCCTATTTCGTGAGGTGTTTGGTTATGTACTTGTAATAGATCAAATAAATGCTTTAACGGAAAATATCCTTAGGGATACATTTTTATAAACTTCTAAAAGCTACTTGAGGACAAGTAGGATTCAAGTAGGGGATATTTGATGACATCAAATAACGTCTATTTTATAGCATCATTTATCCTATGATATTTACCCATTTTGTATAATTATTGCAAAGAATTGTTATTTAATCGTTTATATTTAAAAAATGCAGTAATTATGGAGTACTTGGTGAAACTTAGCAAAAGGCGCGCATTCTAGAGCTTAAACGAAGATATTTTAAAGATTACTGATCTGACAGCCAATACGCCATGTTATTCTAGACCTATATGACGTATCCAAGACTTTGACGAATCAAAAGACCATTGCCTGACTTTGAAGAATACACCGTATCCACATCAACGATACGCCGTATATAATACTTTGGTCAACAAAGAAGAATCAACAGGTTTTACCTCAATACGCAGTATTTATCAAGGAAGATACGGCGTATCCGTGCCTGCACTCACCAAAGACCACGAAGGAAACAAGATCTATACACCATATCCAGAGAAGATCAATACTCCGTATTGAAGATATAGTATGTGAAGATTCTGGAAGATATCAAGCGTGGTCCCTACTTCAAGAAACCTCAATACGTTGTATCCAACTCATTGGATACGCCGTATCGAGACCGACTCTAGACGGTATAAATAGAAAACTAAAAAATAAGTTTTAAGTGTGCTAAATCATATTCTCGATACCTAAACCATAAAAGTCAATTTTCAGAGGAGAAAAATAGCAGAAGAGGTCGAGCAACGCTATCAATTCCATAGGAGACAACGTGTAATTCCATATACTTTTGTAATCGTTCAATTTTTAGTATCATTCGTTAACTCGGTTAGTTTACTTTGGCTAAATAATTGCTTTTGTATTTATTATGAAGTTTGAAGGCTAATACCTTTAGGTATTAGCCATTATTATGAAGATCTGAATGTTTGGGTATTAGCCATTAATATGAAGTAAATACTCTAAGTTAATGGAAAAGTATTTTTAAGGTGAATGAAAAGGCAAATTAACTTTGGGGAGTATTTTACGGTTGAGTTTTACGAGCTTTTAAGTGATTTTGACACGAAAAGAAAGACCCAAAACCCTTCCTTGGATCCTTTACCTAGACGTGTAAACCAAGGGGACAAGGAGGCAAGATTTTAGCTAACCTTGTCCTAAGGTTGTACATAAGATGCTTCCATTCCCCATTATTCCCATAATCCTTATCATTTCAAAAATCAAAAACACACACATCCTCTCCCTTGAGTGTGTGTGCGTCCGACCTAAGCCACCATCAAAAAACACATAAATTTTCCAACTTTGATGAAGAACGAGATACTACAGGTTGATACGAGTATTTGGGTATTCACTTAAACAACGTTTGAGTTGTCCGGTCCGTGTCGAAATCTACATTTTTAAAGATTTTCTTGTAAGTTTTCAGATTTAAATTTTGTTTGTCCTTTTGGGTTTATATTGATGCATAGATGTTAGTTGTACAAGTTGATCGTTGTGAAAATCGATTTTTGGAAACGAAATGGATAAAAAGGGGTGTTTGGCTTGCGTCGTATGAAAAAGAAACAAAGAGGGTTTTGTAGTTTTGATGTTGTGGTCGTGATGGTTGAATAACATATATTGATAGATAGCTTATTTTTGATAATAGCTTGTATAGCTTACTTTTGGTCTTATTTTTCAGCACTTATTGGCTTATTTTGGGCTTAAAATGCCACGACAAGAAGTGAAAACACAACGGAAATGATTTTGATTATTTTCGTGATATGGCGTATGTTTGTGGACTATTTTTGTGGCTTATGGTAGTAACCAAATGCGATACGTAACTTATTAGCTTATTTTCAAGCTTAATATAAGTATTGTGGAGCTTATGGGCTCGCGGCCCAATAAACCAATTTAAGCGGTGGCTTAATGGGAGGGCTTATTTTAGTCTGGATTATTTTCTACGTATTAGTATGAGCTTATGTATATAAATGGGCCTTGGTTTTGGGCTTGGATCGTATTTAAGATGAATAAATACCTTAATGGGCCTTTATTGGGCCTTAAAGCCCAATAAGCGATATTTGGTCGTTTTAAGAGTTTTGACGGACTTTTTGAAAGTAAGATGTGTTTACGAAGTTATATTGAGCGTTATTTTGGGAAAAACATTTTAGTAAACGTCAAAGATTGAGATTTTAGAATTTTGTCGGAAAAGTGTCGAAATTGTGAAAAGTGTTTTGAATAAAGGTGTGAAACCTTGGAAAACGTTGTATGAACGTACGGGTCATGTCAAAATTTTGTAAAACGATTATACTTAGAAATTTTACTTAAAAACATGATTTTTGATTTTAAATAAAAAAATATTGTTTTATTATTTTATTTATTTAATAAATTCACTAAAAGACAAAAAATATAATTTTTTTCGAAGCTTCTCAAATATGTTCGTTATGAGTAAACGTTCCATTTTCAGCTTTATTATGATTATTTTAGGGTAACTAAGGTTACCGAATGGACTTATCGATATATATTTATAATTAATTATTATAAATATTTAATTGTATTACTTATCTATTTATTTAAATAGTATAAGTATGTATTATTGAGCTATGGGATTGATATGATTGTCGGGATATGTCATCAACCATCACACCACTAAATTTTTACGGGTAAATTATACAACGCATCTAAACTCTATGCATCAAACGTGAAAATTGTTTTGGAGATGAATGATTAAATGGGACATTAACTGGACTAGGTCGTGTGCAGACGTCTTTGCGTTTGCTTGTGTGATTGAGGTGTGGTGGCTAAAGACTTGCTTAAGGTGAGTTCTCGTAGCCCCACTTTTTATTGTTTTTCCGTTGGGGGAAAATGAAACTCAAATGTGTTTTGAAATGAACTGTGCGAAATGTGTTTTTGTTTTTGGGACAAGATAAGTGCTTATGAGTGCTATGTAAATATTATGTGTTGAATAATTGTTTGGATTGGAGGGGTACGCCTATCCCGGTATTTGTGTGATTATTAAAGCGGTTGGGTATGCCTACCCTGGTATGTGTGAGGTCATGCCCTAATTTAGTGCTACAGCTGGTAGGCTCTTTAGGTGCGTAAGTGACATATGATGATTGATTAAATGGGTTGTTTGCATATATATTCACTGTCATAATGCACTATTGTTCACTGTTTGAGATATTGGCACATCTTTTAGGTTTAAGGTCAAACCTACGAGCTCACCAACATTATTGTTGACGTTTTTGAGTATCATTTTCAGGTGAAGTGAAAGAGGAGTAAGATGGTGATTTGTGTTAGCAGACTTAGAAGTATCCCATGTGGATTTTCTTGTGAAGTCTTGCTTGCTTGTTTGTTTGACTTTAGTACTTGGATGTCTTAGTTTAAGTTTGGATTTGGACCCTTGTGTGGGCATTTGGATTTGTAAGAGATTATGGATTTGGGTATGATTTGGGACATCACTCGAGGTTGTTCGAGGTTGATGGTCTTCGTAACACTTGAAGTTTATGCACTGTAGTTTTCTCTATCCTGTATCTTGTGTTATGATTGATCATTGTGTTGCATTCTCTAGTTTTCGCATTGTCGGGGTGTGACATGATTTTTGATTATTTTTGTGATATGAAGTATGTTTGTGGACTATTTTTGAGGATTATGGTAGTAACCAAATGCGATACGTAACTTATTAGCTTATTTTCAAGCTTAATATAAGTATTGTGGAGCTTATGGACTCGCGGCCCAATAAGCCCATTTAAGCGTGGCTTAATGGGAGGGCTTATTGGGCCTTGGTTTTGGTCTTGGGTCGTATTTAAGATGAATAAATACCTTAATGGACCTTTATTGGGCCTTAAAGCCCAATTAGCGATATTTGGTCATTTTAAGAGTATTGACGGACTTTTTAAAAGTAAGATGTGTTTACGAAGTTATATTGAGCATTATTTTAGGAAAAACGTTTTAGTAAACATTAAAGATTAGGATTTTGGAATTTTGTTAGAAAAGTGTCGAATTTGTGAAAAGTGTTTTAAGTAAAAGGTTTGAAATCTTGTAAAACGTTGTATGAACATACAGGTCATGTCGAAATTTTGTAAAAAGTTTATACTTAGAAATTTTACTTAAAAACATGATTTTTGATTTTAAATGATAAAATATTATATTATTATTATTTTTATTTAATAAATTCACTAAAAGACGAAAAATATAATTTTTCTCGAAGCTTCTCAAATATGTTCGTTATGAGTAAACGTTCCATTTTCAATTTTATTATGATTATTTTAAGATAACTAAGGTTATCGAATGGACTTATCGATATATATTTATAATTAATTATTATAAATATTTAATTATATTACTTATCTATTTATTTAAATAGAATAAGTATGTATTTTTGAGCTATTGGATTGATATGATTGTCGGGATATGTCGTCAACCATCACACCACTAAATTGTTACGGGTAAATTGTACAACGCATCTAAATTCTATGCATTAAACGTGAAAATTGTTTTAGAGATGAATGATTAAATGGGACAGTAACTAGACTAGGTCGTGTGCGGACGTCATTGCGTTTGCTTATGTGATTGAGATTTGGTTGCTAAAGACTTGCTTGAGGTGAGTTCTCGTAGCCCCACTTTTTACTGTTTTTCTGTTGGGGGAAAATGATACTCAAATGTGTTTTAAATTGAACTGTGCGAAATGTGATTTTCTTTTTAGGACAAGATACGTTCTTATGACTGCTATATGAATATTATGTGTTTAATGATTGTTTGGATCAGAGGGGTACACATATCCTAGTATTTGTGTGATTATTGGAGCGGCTGGGTAAGCCTACCCTGGTATGTGTGAGGTCCTGCCCTAATCTAGTACTCCAGCTGGTAGGCCCTTTAGGTGCGTAAGTGAAATATGATGATTGATCAAATGGGTTGTTTGCATATATATTCACTGTCATAATGCACTATTGTCTACTGTTTAAGATATTGGCACAACTTTTAGGTTTAAGGTCAAACCTACGAGCTCACCAACATTATTGTTGACGTTTTTGAATATTATTTTCGGGTGAAGTGAAAGAGGAGTAAGATGGTGATTTGTGTTAGCATACTTAGAAGTATCCCGTGTGGATTTTCTTATGATGTCTTGCTTGCTTGTTTGTTTGATTTTAGTACTTGGATGTTTTAGTTTAAGTTTGGATTTGGACCCCTATGTGGGCATTTGCATTTGTAAAAGATTATGGATTTAGGTATGATTTGGGACATCACTCAAGGTTTGATGACATCAAATAACGTCTATTTTATAGCATCATTTATCCCATGATGTTTACCCATTTTGTATAACTATTGCAAAGAATTGTTACTTTCATTTATATTTAAGAATTGAAGTAATTATGGAGTACTTGGTGAAACTTAGCAAAAGGCGCGCATTCTGGAGCTTAAACGAAGATATTTTAAAGATTACTGTTCTGACAGCCAATACGCCATATTATTCTAAACCTATATGACATATCCAAGAGTTTGATGAATCAAAAGACCATTGCCTGACTTTAAAGAATACGTCGTATCCACATCAACGATACGCCGTATTTAATACTTTGGTCAACGAATAAGAATCAACAGGTTTTACCTCAATATGTCGTATCCATCAAGGAAGATACGACGTATCCGTCCCTGCACTCACCAAAGACCACGAAGGAAACAAGATCTATATGCCGTATCCAGAGATGATCAATACGCTGTATTAAAGATATAGTTTGTGAAGATTCTAGAAGATATCAAGTGTGGTCCCTACTCTAAGATGTGGATTTTCCTATGAAGTCTTGCTTGCTTGTTTGTTTGATTTTAGTACTTGGATGTCTTAGTTTAAGTTTAGATTTGTTCCCCTATATGGGTATTTGGATTTGTAAGAGATTATGGATTTAGGTATGATTTGGGACATCACTCGAGGTTGTACGAGGTCGATGGTCTTCGTAACACTTGAAGTTTATGAACTGTGGTTTTCTCTATCTGGTATCGTGTGTTATGATTGATCATTATGTTGCATTCCTGAGTTTCCGTCGTTGTCGGGGTGTGACAGATTGGTATCAGAGCCACGTTTCGATCATGGGACCTATGGATTATGGGCCCACCACCCTTTTGCTACGCAGACCACGGGCCATGGCTAGGTTTAAGGCTCACAACATGATGCTTGAGGCACAGAAAACTACTATAGAGACTCATCAATATCGCATGAAGTGGCAGTGTCAGGACGTTGATGATCGTGCGACTAGACACGATATGCGTATTTAGGCACTGGAGGCTGGAGCACGCGTTGGTACTTGATGATGTGTCATTTTATACACTTTTTGGGGTCATTTAACCCCCTAAATCTTGAAAATATATCCATATTATGTGCTTAATCGTTTGCTTTTAGGTTTTTAGCACTTGGATGGAATTTGGAGGAAATACACGTGACTTGGGCTTATTTATAGAAGAAACGGACAAGATTACGGACCTACACCAAATCACATAAAGAATTGTGCATACAGCGCGTGGAGACGGCGTCGCCACCATAAAGCGACGGCGTTAGGATCTTCTTGATCCCAATTGAATAGATCTCGAATTACTTAGCTTGTGTAAGGTTTAGTTACACAAGATAAATCCTACACAACTATGGTAGAAACTTTGTAAAATATATCAAAGATTATGCGGAATCTAATTTTTGATCAATAAGAAGAATATGCAATAGAACAGTAATTCTAATGAACACACAGATTAACAAACAAAGCTTTAATATATTAATATGAATACTCTAACTAGTATTAGGGTTACAAAACCTTAAAGCTACAAATTCTAGATGACAATGTATATTAACTCACATCTAACTCTATGCCCTAGGACCCCCTTTTATACACCAAGGAGTCCTAGTCGATTTACAATACTTATCATGTAAGTAATCTTGATCTTCAAGCAATCTTTATCTTTTCTCTAAGCAGTCTTTATCCTTTCTCTAATAGTAGAAAATCTTCTAGCAGTCTTAATCTTTTCAGCAGTTGTAACTTTGTACTAGCAGCATTAACTCTGAATACTGGCAGTAGTAACTTATACACCAGCAGCATTAACTGCGTACAAGCAACATTAACTACTTAGAATATTTTCTTCAATCTTTACTAGCAGTACTAACTTTACTCTAGCAGTACTAACATATACTAGCAGTAGTAACTAGCAGTACTAATATACACTAGCAGTATTAAGTTATACTAGCAGTAGTAACTGTGAACTAGCAGTACTAACTACTTAGCATATTTTTCATTAAAGTTAATGAGCAAAACTAACTTTAGCTTAGCAGTAGTAACACAAACCTATGCAGCAGTAACTCTAAGATCATCAAGAAGTCTTTTAATCCCAACAATCCTCCCCTAAACTTGATATTCTTCTTCAAAATCTCAAGTTTCTTTATTGAAATCTTCATTAATCACCAGGAGGATGCTTCTAAACACTTCATTGATTCTTGAGATGTTTTGTGATTAGCTTAAGAAGCTGATAACACATTTCATTCCAATGATCAGCTTGCAGCTTCTTATTTAACATATATATGATTGTAGCAGGTGTAAGGGGATACTTTTTCTCTACCAGCATATAGATATACAGATTTGAAAACCTTGTAAAGTGTACTCTACATGAATCAAATAGCTTCCAAACCAACACTTTGTTTCCTTGTAGATTCCTCCACACTGCATCTTTTACATGAGGTTCAAACATTACCTTTAGATCACCCCATAACACTCTCTCATATCCCTCCTCTGGCCTTGTATACCTATGCTTAGCTTTAACCAACCTCCACAAAGTTTCCAAATCTTCCCTGTCAAAGCTTTTAAGTAATTGACTAAACACAAAGTACATCTTTAAAGTTCCATCAGCTCTTATTATTTGGTAATAGCTTGTCTTTCCTTCTTTATGGATCTTCCAGTTAACAATTCTTGGAGGCTTAGTAGCCAAAGGAATAGCATCAACTGCTACTTCCTCTTCATCAGGAATGACTTCTATCAGACTTTGAAGCTCAGCTGTTTCTTTATCGCCATCCACTTCAGTTGTTTCTTTAACATCATCCATCTTTTGCTTCTTAGTATTTTCTTGTTCTAGCTCATCTCCTGCTCTCTTTGAACTATCTTTCACCAACTCAGTTCTAAAGTCAACAAATGTGTTTACCCTCTTAAAAGCTTTGTCAAACATCTTCTAAATAGAATCAAAAGAAAATTTCTTCAAATAATTGACCTTCTTTCCTTCCATGTTCTTCAGACAAGTAGACATGATGTTCTTTTGTTGAGCTTTGGTAGGTAGTCTGTTCCTCTTTTCTTTTGCCCTTTTTGCTGCAAAGTATTTCCTTCTCTTCTTCAAGAGTTGTTAAAATAATTTAGCCCTTTCTTCAATAGTCAACTCTTCTTGTTCTCTTGCTTGCAATCTTTTAGCCAATAAATGATTAGCCTCAATCTTAGCCTGAATATCATCCCATTCTTCAGTTAAGGCAACATTGGCTTCTTGTTCTTTTTTAGCTTTTTCTCTTGCAAGTATTGCTTCTTCTTCTTTAGCTTGTAGCTTGAAGGAAAGTTCTTCACCAAGCCTGATTTGATCTTTCTTCTTTATAGGCTTCTCAGGTTCTTCCATTTTCCCTTTGCCTTTGTCTTGAACTTTTGCCTGTGATGGTTGTTGTGAAGAAATTGTTCTTGTTGTTGTTGTTGCACCTGGATCAGTAATGGCAATTCCTTTCCTTGGAGTTGGAATTGTAGCAGTTGTAATTGTAGCAGCACTAACCTTTGCTAAAGCACTGGCAATACTAACTTTTGTTACTGGAAGCACTAACTGGTACACATAGCTCTTCTATAATATCCCCTTTTAGCTTGAGTTTTGCACTTTTCAAAGCTGCAAGTACTTGAGCCAAAGTAACTTCATCAACACTTAAGTTCACATCTTTAGCAGCAACTTCTTGTTCTGCCAACACTTCATCACCAGTTAAAGTATCCACATTAAACATCTCATTATCAGCATCATCTTGAACATTAACTAGGGTAAAGTCTTCATCAGCATCAACAGCATTAATCCTCCTCCCCTGTTTGGATGCATCCTCTTCATCCAAACCTTCATCTTCAGAGGATTCTACCCTTCTTGATGAACCAATTCTGTATATTCTTTTAAGCCCATGAGTCCTTGACTTATTTCTCCTCTTTAGCTTCTTGACTCTCCTTTTCAAACTTGGAATCTCATTAGCTTGAGTGGTCTTTATAGTCTCCAATCAAGAACTCTTGTTTGTAAAGTTGTACATAATGCCATCGATTCCTCAAGCTTCAGTCTATCCTTACCACTTCAAAGTGTGTTACCTCTTGCGAGCAGTGGATCATTGGAAAGTTTAGATACATTCTCAAACCTAGTTTGAGCAACAGTATCCCCCATGGTTTCTTGGCACTTGGGACCACTACATGAACTAGTTCCTGAGGAACTTGGTTCATTAAGTGTTGCCTTGGATCGGGTCTTATCTATGTTATCACTGTCCTGCTCTGCTTCTAAGCTAGAAGCAGTAGTGGCAGCCCTCACCAATCTGTCATCCCTTTCCTTATAGACAGCCTCATCTGCAACAGTATCACTAAGAACACTAGTCTGAGGTACCTGAGTATCCTTCTTCTTAGGCTTTCTAGGTTTTTGAGTCTTTTAAGGTTGAGATGTTAATGATTCAATAATATTAGGTGTATGATGGGGATTAGTGGGAATTGCTGAACCTTCACCTATTTCTTCTTGGTTTTATACCACCATTGTTGGAAATAATGGTGCTACTCTTCCAGAAAAACCCTTGCCCCCTCTTTATGTTTCCAAAGATCTTCTTAGTATGAGAGGGTTCAATATAAATTCTCTTGTGAGTAGGCATCCCTTCAAGTTGTTGATTCACAAACACTTGTACAAACCTTGGATACATTAAGAATTCACCAGATACATTCTCTAGGTTTTTAAGCATACTTTCAAAAATATACTTTAAAAAGTTAAACTTCTGGTTTTTAGCTAAACAGATGATTGTAGATGCTATAGTGCTACTAAACTTATTTCATGCAGTAGTCTTTGAACTTAGACATTGTAAAATCATATGAATGAGGAATTTCCATTGTAGGGAGAAGAATGCTTTATAGAAAGTGTGTTTTTATGAAATCTGCTCATACCCCATTCTTGTAAGTTCTTTAAAAATGGTAGAGTTTGGTAAACAATCAATACCTTTAACATCTTCTAGTTGAAGATCTCTTCTCACAGTTGATTCAATTATTATTATCTTCTTCCCATCCACTAGGGCTTGTAATTGTACTTCCTCATTGACAGTTTTTGCCTTGACAGTAGCCTAGAATTGTTCAATACACGAAGTATAGATTGTAGGATTCACCGTTAATGCATGCTTAATAGGGTGTGCATTCAAGAAATCCACAATTTGTTCAAACCTTTCACTTTCTGCGAGTTTAGACAAAAATGCGACCATGTTGTGAGTATCAGCAAACTTTAGGGTTGTCATTATGTTGGTTTTTGATGATGGGTGATAAAATTGAGTTAGGGTTTATGATTAAAGAGTATATGAAAGAGTGAAATCGATTAAATGAGTGATTGAAACCCTTAATCAAAGTATTTATGAAATACCATCAACAGCATTAACCATCAACTGGCAGTATTAAGTTATGCCTAGCAGCATTAACTTTCAACTAGCAGTAGTAAGTAACCCAGCAGTAATAACTCAGTAAGTTATGCCTAGCAGCATTAACTTTGACCAAGCAGTAGTAAGTCATGCCTAGCAGCATTAACTTTGAGTCACCAGCATTAACTCCAATTCCATTTTAAACAGCTTTTCCATCATCAAATTAACATTTTGGCTCATAAAAACTCTCTGTCTGTTTTTGATTTCTCTCAATTCTTTTTACTCACAATTCTCTCTGTCTGTTTTTGCTTTCTCTCAATTCTTTTTACTTATAATTCTCTCAATTTTTTTCTCACCAAATCACACTATCTGTTTTTACACAGTTATTCCATCATCAATCTAACACTTTTCTTTGCTTTTTTCTACAAAATGTTAGTCCAAAAACCAAGAAAACATAAACCATAGCAATTTCTACAATTATCACAGTATTAATTATACTTAACAGTATTAAGTATAACTAACAGTAGAAACTCAGCAGTATGAAGTATAACTAGCAGCACTAATTATACTTAACAGCAGAAACTTTTAATGACATGAATAACAGTATTAATTCAAACAAAACTCTACAAAAACATAAAGAGATAAAAGACTTCTAAGGATTTAACATTCCAATACTAGCAATTAAATATTGAAATCTACTTACATCAAAAGCTTTTGTAAGCAAATCTGTAACATTCTTGTCAGTATGGATTTTGACCATTTGAATCAATTTCTTTTCATTGCAATCTCTAATAAAATGATGTCTAATCTCTATATGCTTTGTTTTTTAATGAAAAGCTAGATTTTTAATTAGCAAATAGTATTGTTATTGTTAATAAAGATCTTGGTATGCATAAATTTTTACCCATAATCAAGTAGTTGATTATGAATCCAAAGCACTTGGCCACAACAACTTGAAGCAACCACATATTCAGCTTCTGTTGTGGAATTTGCAACCACTATCTATTTCTTGCATTGCCGTGAAATCAATCTACATCCTAGGAATTGACTACCTCTTATTGTAGATTTCCTATCCAAGCTTGCTCCAACATAATCACTATTAGTATATGCTACCAAATCAAAAAGATAATCTTTTGGATACCAAAGACCCAATTTAGTTTGACCTTTTAAGTATCTAAAAATTCTTTTCATAGCATGAAGACGTGAAACTTTTGGATTGACTTGGTATCTAGCATAGGCACACACTGCAAACATAATATCAGGTCTTGAAGATGTAAGATACATCAATAAACCAATCATTGACCTATAAAAATGAACATCCACTTCTTTACCATCACATCATTTAGCCGATGCTTTTGAGTTTTCCATAGTGTGCAATGCTGTCTTGACATCAGACAAAATAGAATTATCTTTAAAATTCACAGTCACATACTTGTCTTGACTGATAAAAATCACATCCTCCTTTTGCTTCACTTGCAACCTAAGAAATAAAGAATTTACACCCATATAAAATACCATCGTGAGAACTTCTTATGCATCATCTTCTCAACACCAGTGCATAATGACTCTTCGTAGAGCCAAAATATGATTAACATCTACCGACACTTAAACTATTAGAATATCACCTTTGTCCCTTCTAATAAACAAAGTCTTATCTATCTTTCCTCTATGAAACCCATTGTCCAAAAATAAGTTGACAAGGTTTCATACCAAGCTCTAGGAGCTTGATGCAGTCTATAAAGTGTCTTTTTTACTTTGTATACTCTGTCAGGGAAGTCTAGATCTTCAAATCCTGGTGGTTGACAAACATAGACTTCCTCTTCAATCTTACCATAAAGAAAAGCACTCTTGATATCCATCTGGTACACCAAAAAGTCTTTAAATGAGGCATAGGCTAAGAATAGCATAATTGCTTCAATTCTAGTAATAGGAGCAAAGACCTCATCATAGTCTATCCCTTCTTCTTATGTGTATCCCTGAGCATCCAACCTTGCTTTGTTCATTATCACAATGCCTCTTTCATCCTTCTTGTTCCTGTAAACCCATTTAGTGCCTATAGCCCTTTTTCCATTAGGTAACTCCACCAAAGTCCAAACTTCTTGTAACTTGAATTGTAGAAGCTCTTCCTGCATAGCCTCTATCCAGCTTGGATCCTTCAATGCATAAATTACCTTTTTGGGTTCTTCTTGTGATAAAAAGCAAGCAAACAAGCAATTTTGAAAGTCTTTATGGTTTGTTCTTTGTTGAACTAAACTAAACAAACCATGTTCTTCCAAATTCTTTGTTATTCTTCTTGTTTAAGGTGCTGAATTTAAGTCTCTAATAATTTGTTCAGCTGGATGATCTCTATGTACTCTTTAGTTGGAATAGGACTGGCAGGCATAAATGCATCCAAATTGTTCATGTCAGCCTCTGCACCAACATCTTCATCATCATCTGAATAGACAATATCTTCTAAAGGGGGCATATTTGGATCATCAGGAAGATCATCAGCATTAACAAATGTTGAGCCATTAGCATTGAAAAATGATGAACCAACCGTATTAATAGGTGAACTAATAGTATAAACACTGTTAGTACTATTAACATCAGCATCCTTCTCTTGATCATCTCTTTCACCCTCTTTACTTGGATCACCACCTTCTTTTCCTGGTTCTTCAGTAACCTTCTTTTCATCATCTCCTAAAGGTTTGAATCCAGCATCAAGAGAAATCTTTAAACTTTGAGAGAATGGTAGATCAGCAGTCTACAATGGTAGCAGAATGTAATCTTTGCTAGTACTGTCTCCATTCTAGCTTTACCTGCATCATCACATGGTTTTGTACCTGCATTACCATTAGACTGATTTCCTGCAACAATTAGCTTATAATTCATTGAATTTGTTAGTGCATCAATATCAAAAAGCCAATTTGGTCTACTTTCTATAATATTAGGTGTATTTTTACTAAATTGGACATGTAGGTTCTCTTCAACTATCCTAGTTCTACTATTGAATACTCTAAATGCTTTACTCTTGATTGAGTACCTAACAAAGAATCCTTCATTAGCCTTACCATCAAACTTGCCTAAGTGATCTATGGTATTGAGAATTATAACAGGACACTTAAATGGTCTCATAAAGCCTAAAGCTAGTTTTCTATCAAGAAAAAGTTCATAAGGGGTCATGTTATGAGGCTTAGTTACTAATACCCTATTTTACACATAGCAAGCAGTATTAACTGCTTCAGCCCAAAAAGTAGTAGGTAGCTTAAAATCAGCTAGCATTGTCCTAACAGCCTCAATTAGTGTTCTATTTTTCCTCTCAGCTACTCCATTTTATTGAAGAGTTCTAGCTACACTAAATTCTCTCTTAATACCTTTTCTCTCACAAAACTAATTCATCTCCTTATTCTTAAACTCAGTTCTATTGTCACACCTAATCACCTTAACCCTTTGATCTATTAGATTTTATACTCTAGTTATAAAGGACTTAAGAATGCCACTAGTCTCATCCTTAGTAGCTAGAAAGAAAACCTAACTAAACCTACTATAATCATCTGTGACAACTAGGCAATACATCTTTTTCATTAGGTTTTTTACAAATGTTAGACCAAACAAATCCATGTGCAACATATGTAAAGGTTGGCTGATTGAACTTACTGTTTTGGACTTACAAGAAGCTCTATGTTGCTTTACCTTTTGATAAGTAACACAGGTTTGATTATTTTCAAAAGGTTTTGAAGGTAAACCTCTTACAAGATTTCCCTTAACCAGTTTATTCAAAGTTTTGAAATTTATGTGTCCAAGCCTCCTATGTCAAAGATTAGATTCATCAGATGTGGCTTTTGCAAAGAGACAAGTTAGACCTCCTTTAAGAACAATATTCTTTAAATCAACACTATACATATTGTTCTTTCTAGGAACTTTAAGTAAAACATGACTTTCATCAGTTAACTTAAAGTTTGGAGATAAAACAATATATTCAGTGTCATTAGAGAACACTATTCTTTTTGTCACACATTTATGAGACACTAAAGAGGTTAAACTTTAACTCTCTTACAAAATACACATTCTTAAAATCTAAATTACCAGTTTTGATTGTACTTCTGCCTGTGATTTTCCTTCCTTTAGGGTTACCTCTAAAGGCAACATATCCTCCATCAATTTCTTCAAAGTCAGTAAGATAGGACATGTTCCATGTCATGTGCCTTGAGCATCCACTATCAATCACTCCTTTCTCTTGCAAATCTTGATGTGGATTACCCTACACATAAGGTAAGAAAATCAGTCTCTTTTGGGGACCCAAACCATCACTGACTTAGATCTGCCTTGTGCATCAAAATAATCAAACTTCTTTAGGATGATTTATGCACTGTTTTATTTAGGAACATGGTCTATAACTTTAGTCTTTGGTTTCTAAACCTAACAAGCTGAGGCCTTAACAGCATTAACCTGATTTCCCTTAACAACATTAAGTACTACTTTTGGCCTAGCAATATTAACCTTTTGATTAAAATTACTATTTTTAGTTGCTATTTTGTTGTTAATATGCCTTTTAACAGTTGAATGTGCTTTATTAAAAATATTTGTCATTGGTCTTACACTATTCACTGTTGTTCTGGGTTGAGCAGTAGTAACTGGTCTAGCAATAGTAAGTGATAATAGACATGACCTCATTAATACTACTTTTGGAACCATGTTCCTTTTAAGACTGGGGTGAGTTATTCTAGAAACATTCTGGTGATTCACCCTTTGAGTATAGTTCCACACTGGTTTCACCATCTTTTTATTATTAAACTGTCTCTGATGGTTATCACAATCATACTACAAGTGATTAAAACTTCTACACACATAGCAAGCTTTGTTAATCATCTCAAAATTACTCTTTAATCTTTGAGACATCATGTAATTCTAGTTTCTTTGGTTTCCTCTAGGACTATGTGTGTTCAGTCAATTTTGATCACCTTGTTTAACAATTATTTTCCTAGGAGATTTTACTTGCTCTTTAGATTTAACAAACTCTATTTTAGCAAAACTAGGTTTAACAGTTTTCTTCTCTATCTTAGGCTTTGACTCGGCTTCATCCTTACTATTTGATATTCAATCTTTAATAAGTAGAGGACCAAAGTTCTTCTTAACAACCTTAGGCTTATTTGTACTTGCCTTAGCTTCACTAGTCTCAACTACAGGTTTCTTAACTGTAGGCTCACTAACTATAGGCTCATTCATAAACTCTTTTAGACTAGAGAATGACAAATCAGGTTTTGAAGGCATAAAGTTTCCTGTATAGGGAGGTGGAACAGCATTATACCTTAAACTTATTTTGCACTTATCAATTATCTGACAGTCTACTAGTTTGCTTAAGCTTTTAGATAAATTCTCAAATTTTTCTACTGTTAGTTGAATTTCATCCTTTTGTTTTTTAGCCAGTTCTAACTTCCTCCTAAGATCTGTAATGGCTACTTCTCTTAAATGAATCTCAGGTTTTAAGACCTTGATATCTTCCTCATAAACATACTTATTTTTCTTATAAACAAGAAGTCTTGCTTCTACAGACTCTGAACCTATTTTATAAGCAATAGCATTTAACTTAGATATCCTTTAGTCTTTTAACAGTTGTTCATTTTGTTCTTTAAAAAATTTAACATTTTCCAAACAAGATGATGAACAGTTTAAATCAGTAGATACCTCGGAGTCAGAACTTGTAGAAGATTAAGCCATGAGTGCAAAGTTAGTTGGACCTTCTTCTGCTTGATCACTCTAATCATAACCAGAACCATTACAAGACACCAAAGCATTGTAGTTGTCTCTACTGGTACAACCCTTCTTGTGTTCTCCCTATTCATGTTTTCTTGGTTCCTTAGAGCCCTGCACTCCCTTACAAAGTGTCCCCTTTTGTGGCAGTTATAACACTTTACCTTGGACTTATCAAACCTAATGGTCTCAGTACCATTCACAGAAAACTTCCTTCCAGTGTTCTTTAGGAATCTCCTTGCCCTCATTGTTAGCATAGCTATCTGCCACCTTAAATCTATCTATTCTAAATCATCAGGATGAATTTGTTGCAAGTCCTCATTGTCAAGATGTGGACTATTTGGTTGACTTAAAAAGAAAGCATAGATGACAGCATCACTCAAGTTGTCAATTGTTGTTGAGTTAACAGCAGTAGCTTGAGTGCTAGCAGTTGTAGCACTATGAGTAGTATTAATTGCTCCATTTGTACTACTGGTGTTGTTTAAGGACACAAAGGCTACGTTTTGTGTGGTTATGCTTGAGCTTGATGTCCCTTTGACCTTTGGTTTATAGATCTTCAGGTTGTTGTAAAGATCATCCATGCTTAATGTATCTATCTCAAGCTTGTTCCTCCACACAATGGTATGTGTGTTCCATTCTGGTGACAAACTTCTTAAGAACTTCTGATTCACATCTTCTTGTGAGATACTTTCACCATGAATCTCTAACTGACTGATAAGCTTTTGAAGCCTATCAAAGGTTTGATCTAACACCTCTGAGCTAGATGCGGTAAAATTTTCATACTGTTGCTTTAGAAGATTCCTCTGAGTCTTTTTAGTAGCAGCATTCCCTCCAAACCTCTTCTTAACAGCCTGCAGCAATGACTTGGCATCTTTGATGGAGTTAAACTTCAATTGATGCTCATTAGGGATGCCCATTAATAAAGTGCTTCTTGCCTTCAACTCTAACCTCCTTTGTGCCTTTTCTTTAGCAGTTGTAGGAGCAATTGTAGTCTCAACACCTTCAACAACTTTTGTTATTGGAGGTTCATTACAATTCTCTATGACTTCCTATAAAGAATAATCAATCATTTAGATGTACTGTTCCATCCTTATTCTCTAAAGCTCATACTCACCTGGTTTGAGCATAGGCGCTTTTGATACAGCTACCATATGTGCTGAGTCTTGATCCATCTCTTTGTAATAAACAGACCTTGTGTGTAAAATCAGTTTCTTCTTATTTAAAGCTTCTCAACAAGCTTTGATACCACTTGATGATCCCAATTAAATTGATCTTGAATTCCTTAACTTGTGTAAAGTTTAGTTATGCAAGATAAATCCTACACAACTATGGTAGAAACTTTGTAAAATATATCAAAGATTATGCGAAATCTAATCTTTGATCAATAAGAAGAATATGCAATAGAACAGTAATTCTAATAAACAAATAGATTAACAAACAAAGCTTCAATATATTAATAAGAAATACTCTAACTAGTATTAGGTTTACAAAACCTTGAAGCTACGAATTCTAAATGACAATGTATATTGACTCACATCTAACTCTATGCCCTAGGACCTCCTTTTATACACCAAGGAGTCCTAGTCGATTTACAATATATTCCTAAGTCTTAGAATATTCTATATGATCTATTCTATAAATAACTAGTACTTATTACGTAAGTAATCTTGATCTTCAAGCAATCTTTATCTTTTCTCTGAGCAGTCTTTATCCTTTCTCTAATAGTAGAAAATCTTCTAGCAATCTTAAGCTTTTCAGCAGTTGTAACTTTGTGCTAGCAGTATTAACTCTTAACACTGGCAGTAGTAACTTATACACCAGCAGCATTAACTGTGTACAAGCAGCATTAACTACTTAAAATATTTTCTTCAATCTTCACCAGCAGTACTAACTTTACTCTATCAGTACTAACATATACTAGCAGTAGTAACTAGCAGTACTAATATACACTAGCAGTACTAAGTTATACTAGCAGTAGTAACTATGAACTAGCAATACTAACTACTTAGCATATTTTTCATTAAAGTTAATGAATAGCACTAACTTTAGCTTAGTAGTAGTAACACAAACCTGTGCAACAGTAACTCTAAGATCATCAAGAAGTCTTTTAATCCCAACAGATCATGAATGTGGCAGTGTTAAAAATCTAGCAACGACGTCAGGACGTGGCCGACTTAAAAGAGGATCTAGAATCATCCATGTAGCGACGGCGTCAGGACTTCAAAGCGATGTCATCAATGATTTTTCTCTATATACTAAACCAAAATTAGGGTTTTAGTGTGTAACTTTAAATAAAATTTGGGAGCCGAACCCTAGTCTTTTGAGCAGCTTTCTAGGTCATTTTTAGGGCCTCAACAACCAATTGTAACCACCTTAAATTCATGTTTTAATCAAGTAAGATCGTTCTTCATTAATCATTCAATATGTCTATATGTTGTGTGATTGATCTATGTTCTTGCTTCTTCTTTAACATGCTAGGCTAAACCCTCCTTTGTATTTACTTATGATTGCATGAAATTTAGATTGTATATCCTTTTGATGTTGCTTCTTGTTGATGGATGTGCGCGTTAGGCTTTAGAAAACTAGCCATAAGATATTAAATTGACTAGACGTCTAGGGAAACACGAGTAGTGTAGAAACGATACTATCAGTAACAGTCTTCATACTACCTTACCTCTAATATGGTTGATCCCTCTTAAGATATTTCACATGCATTTAATATACCCCTAGTGGCCTTGTAATAGTCTTTTTACTACCTTACTCGTGCGTTGCCTCAACGGAATATTAAATAGATGGCGGGTTCATGTAATCCGTTCATGACTTAAGAAATACTTACACAGATCATCACAAGTGTGATAAAGCAACAAATCTAGGAGAATCAATTTAAGGAGTAATGTATGATTAGGTAAATACATCTTTTCATCAAAAAGTTATCACCAGTAGATTAGATTAATTTTAGTTTAATTATTAGTTAATCAAACCAACCTCTCATCCATTGATTTACTTGCTTTCTATAAATTATAAAAATCCAAAAAGAATCTTCTCTTAATCTCTTCGAATTCTGTTAGACCGTGTTCGAGCCTTCCTAACTTATTCTCTTAGAGAATGATAACAACCCCCGAGTCTTGCCTATACTACACTGCAACGATTAGGTACACTGCCTAGGGAGTTGTAAAACTTCATGTAGAAGTCTTTATGATGACCGCACATCAAGTTTTTGGCGCTGCTGCTGGGGAATAGTTAGGTTTTGATCATTTTTTAGCTTAGTTCTACTCACTTGAATCCTTTCAAGTGAGATTTTATTTTTAGTATATTAGCTTTCTTGTAGTCTATCTTTTCTTTGTGCCTTTTGTTTGTAACTCTTTCATTCACCATCATGATGTATGAAAGACCACCTACCACGCCCTTTCAAAACCCCTATGAACCACAACCTTCCCATTCCAAAGATATACCTTGGTGTTCCAACAACATCAATATGAATCTATCTATGATGCATGGACTCATTTAAAAAACTTAATCCAAAGAGTCTCTCATCATGGCCTCGATTTATGGTCTCTTACTTAATTCTTTTAAGTTTATGTCGATGACTATACCCGAATGGACCTTGACTTTGCAGCAAATGGGAACCTTAGGGAATTAAGTGGTGAAGAAGCATGGGAAGCCATACAAAATTTTGCCCAAGGCGAAAAAGAATGGGACAACCCACCAAACATTATTTCTAAACAAGAAGTAGCAAATTTAAAGGATCAAGCAAAAAGATTATTTGTAAATGAGAATGTTTGGGTTGAGATGCATAGGGTTATAGTATGGGACAAGGTCAAAAATCCAAGCCCACAAATTTCCTCACAAGTCCTCCCATCATTTGAGGAAAACACACCGCCCGTGACTTACCCGGATGAAGTAGAAGAGACTATAGGACTCCCGATTAAGGTAGAACCTTTAGACAAAACACCACTAGAGGATTTAGGCTTAAATACTTGTTATCATGTCATTCCTCTTAGTTCTAGGGAAATTCCTAGCTTTGATGAACCAGAGCCTCAACCACAACCTTTTCCTACTTTCCCATCCTTAGAAGTAGATCTAGGAGAAGTAAGAGACCCCGAACCACCCATCAAACCACCTAGTCTGGATAGTTTTAGGATAAAGGAAGCAGACCATTTAACCATTCAAACACCGCCTTCACCTCATGTGGCATCTTTCCACCCTAAGGATGTGTATTGCTATTATCACCCATGCATTGATAATTCTAAGAAACATTATGGATTTAAAAAAGGTTTATTAGGACAAAGTGGATCCCTAGGTATTGATTTTTCAAATATAAAGATGATAGAAAATGATTGGGGATTAGAATCTAAGGAATTTTCTTTTCTAGGAACATGTCTTAATTCACCCGTTAGGCCAAAAGAAATAGATAAGGTTAGGATTAAAGAAACACACCATTTGGAGCATAAAACTCAACAGCTAATTTTTCAGCATGTGACCCCTTCTCACAATAATGGTTTGCACCATTACTATCACCCAAACTTGAACTCAGGTGTAGGGGAACCCTCCCCTTTATCTGTTAAATAATGGTAGGGTCAGGCTCGTGACTCGAACAAAAACAAGCGCTTCTTGGGAGGCAACCTAATGTTTATTTTTCTCGCATATTAGGAGTGTCGTGTGTTTTAATTCTTTTCATTTATTCTTTAATGTTTGAATTCATCACTTTGTAATTATGCTTTTTTATTTGTAACTTCGTCTTATCTGTAATCAAAGGTATTTTGCATAAAATAAGTGTAGAGGAATATATCAGGTTTTTAGAACCAAATTCAAGCATTTAAAATAAACTGTTTAGATTAATTCACGTCAGTTTCGAGATTGTATTGACTAATCTCGTGTCTCATGCAGCAATTTCATACAGGAAATAACTTATATAATCGAGTGCAGGAAGTTTTCCAAAGAATACGAAAAGAGAATTTTGCTTAGAGCCCAGAGATGGCGTCAAGATTCATCCTGACGGCGTCGTGAGCCTAGTTACAGGAAAATTTAAAAAATTTCAAGTATTTTTGTAAAATAGTTTGCACAACATTTAAAATTTGTAATTCTTTTATAAACCTGCATAAACCTATGATTACGTCGTAACTTTCATCCTATCTTTACTGCTTTTATAGAGTCAAACCCTAAATTCTTGTTGTATATATATCTATCCCGTGGATTTTACGCTTGGTGTAGTTGTCTTTGTCTTTGATTACAGGTTATATTTGATAAGAAGAAGCTTGAAAGTTCTCAGGAAGTTTCATTAGACGATTCTTGGAGGACGATTTAACCAGTTATCGCATGTTTCTTCTCTATTATTGAGCAAACCAGGGGAGTACTAGTTTTTTTTACTTGTTTTATTCATTTTTACGGGTACTTTTAAGAACATTGGGGACAATTTTCAACTTAAGTGTAGGGGGAATAAGCCTTAGAAACTATTCCTTCATTTGTCATTTGCTTGTTTCTTAAAATGATGGGTAATATATCGAAACATAGCATAAAAAGGTAATTTTGACCCAAATTTAATTTTTTTTATGAAACATACCGACAAAAACCGAGTATTAATAGCGTCTCATAGATAGGAATTTATATGACTAGCACAAAACCCTCAAAATTCCACCCTAAAAATGTAATGTTTGCCTTTAGATCTATAGGAATTCGGGTATCCATTTTCGATACCCAAGATGATTCCACCTTTAGCAATTTTGAGTTAAGGTTCGAATGCAGACATATGTGTCTATTCCGTCATTACGAATGTGTACGTATGTTCTTTGTCACCTTTTCTGGAACATTGAGATCGGTTCAAAGAATCACATGAGTGTACCGATAGTATATTAAATTCTAGAACTTGTTTTTGTGATGCATCCCAAGACCGTATAGCAAGTATTAGGATTTGCTGGATAAGAGGAACTAGGATTAATTTATGTTTTAAACCTGTAATTGTTATGATGGTCACATCGATCATATAAATATCCCACACCCTTGCCGACTTATTTTTAGTGCAGGATACCCCTAGTACAACCCTCCGAGCCTATCCTTTTTCATGGTCCTCGTAATTTTCTGGTTAAGCCAGACTATTAATGAAGAGCATTGTCACCCTTAAACCAATCGTTACACCCAAATCACCTTAGCCTACCTTGTATGTACTTGCTTTTAGTACATTATTGTTTTAACCCAAGTTAATTATTTGAGTACACGGTTGCTAAGTCCTTATCTTTGTAAATACTATTTTGGGACGATTGAGATTCATGGTAGTATTCATTTTATGAAGAAATGGGGAAGAAGTAATTTATTACCCCCAATAGAGCTCAATAAGCTCCATGTTATTTTGATCCAACTCAAATTGGGTCATTAGATAGATTGTAAATATCGAGTATGTAAAAATTCAAATATAGGGGTGTATCTATAAACCCCTATGATGTATTATATGTTAAAGCAATGGCAGGGTAAAAGTGTACAAAAAAGGTATACAAAAAAAGTAAAAAAATATACGGGTCGCCATTTGCTTATGTTTATGTCTATATTAGAGTCAAGAAAATAAAAAGAAAGAGATTGGTGTAGACTTTTGTAAAGTTTATATATTTTGTCCGAGTTCTTGGCTTAGCAATCAAATCAGCGTGTATCCTTATAAATAATTAGCTAACCAAATTCACCACCCAAATGTATCCCATCCGTTTTCGTTTCCATTAATATTATCCTACACCTACACCCCACAGCCCTTTAAAGGACCTCTTTGATAGTAATGAATAATACTTACACCTAGCGGTGGAGGTTTGCTCCTTTACTAAGCCTATGGTAATTTATATTCTATGACAGGTAATGAGTGTTGATTTTCCGTTTCCCTATTATGTTATAATTTTTTATACAACCGAGTAAAAAAGAGAATCCTAAACACTTATGTGAGGTGCTAATGTATATTTTTCATGCTTTTAATTAGGAGGTCTAGAAGGTTGTGTTGTAAAATGCTTTTGAATAGTAGGTTAAATGACCCCAATATTGCTATTGTCTAGGTAGAAAAGCTCATTTGCTTAAGGACAAGCAAATCCCAAGTGTAGGGGTATTTAATAAGGTGTCATTTTATACACTTTTTCAGGGTTAACCCTCTAAATCATGAAAATATGTCCAGATTATGTGCTTAATCGTTTGTTTTTAGGTTTTTAGCACTTGGATGGCATTTGGAGGAAATGCACGTGACTTGGGCTCATTTGGAGAAGAAACGAACAAAATCACGAACCTACACCAAATCGCATGAAGAATTATACATACAGCGCGTGAAGACGGCGTCGCCACCATAAAGCGACGGCGTCATGATCTTGAATGTGACGGCGTCAGAAATCTAGCGACGGTGTCAGGACGTAGCCGTCTTAAAAGAGGATCTAAAATCATCCACGTAGCGACGGTGTCAGGACTTCAAAGCGATGTCGTCACAACGATTTTTTTTATATATATTAAACCGAAATTAAGGTTTTAGTGTGTAACTTTGAATAAAATTTAGGATCCGAACCCTAGTCTTTTGAGCAGCTTTCTAGGTTGTTTTTAGGGCCTCAACAACCAATTGTAACCACCTTAAATTCATGTTTTAATCAAGTAAGATCGTTCTTCATTAATCATTCAATATGTCTATATGTTGTGTGATTGATCTATGTTCTTGGTTCTTCTTTATCATGCTAGGCTAAACCCTCCTTTGTATTTACTTATGATTGCATGAAACTTAGATTGTAGATCCTTTTGATGTTGCTTCTTGTTGATGGATGTGCGCGTTAGGCTTTAGAAAACTAGCCATAAGATATTAAATTGGCATAGACGTCTAGGGAAACGCGAGTAGTGTAGAAACGATATCATCGGTAACAGTCTTCATACTACCTTACCCCTAATATGGTTGATCTCTCTTAATATATTTCACATGCATTTAATATACCCTTAGGGGCCTTGTAATAGTCTTCATACTACCTTACTTGTGTGTTGCCTTAATGAAATATTAAATAGACGGCGGGTTCGTATAATCCGTTCATGACTTAGGAAATACTTACACAGATCATCATAAGTGTGACAAAGCAACAGATCTAGGAGAAGCAATCTGAGGAGTAAGATTAGGTAAATACATCTTTTTATCATAAAGTTATCACTGGTAGATTAGATTAATTTTGTTTTAACTATTAGTTAATCAAACCAACCTCTTAAACCATTAATTTACCTGCTTTCTATAAATTATAAAAATACAAAAAGAATCTTCTCTCAACCTCTTAGAATTCTGTTAGACCGTGTTTGAGCCTTTCTAACCTATTCCCCTAGAGAATGATAACAACCCCCGATTCTAGCCTATACTACACTGCAACGATTAGGTACACTGCCTAGGGAGTTGTAAAACTTTGTGTAGAAGTCTTTACGACGACCGCACATCAATACTTTGGAGGATACCAGCAGTAGTGCTTAGTTTTACTTCCTCTCATGTCATAGATATCTTGTATGTTATCGATATTGTTATGAATAGACGTCGATTTATTTATGTCATTGTTAATCTCACTTTGGTTGTATATTTCACTGTGTGTTGTGAGCTCACTTTATTTATTGTGCATATGTCATGTCGCGATTCTGATTGTATGAAATCTAATGTCTATGACTGATGCTGCAAAGAAAACCACTAAAGAAAAATATTTTCTTATGAATTTGAAGAAAATGCCACCAAAGAAAACCACAACTCCTATGACTGATGCTGCAATTAAGAAATTGGTAGCCTAAGGCATAGCTGACTCTTTGGTTGAGTATGAAGCCAACAAAAGCAGTAGAAATGATGATGATAGCCATGATTCAGGGAATAATAGGAGAAGGACAGAGCACCCTACTCAGGAGTGCACATATACTGACTTCTTGAAATGCCAACCCCTTAACTTTAAGGGTACTGAAGGAGTCATAGGCTTGACTTAATGGTTTGAGAAGATGGAATATGTATTCCACATAAGCAATTGCACCGTTGTGTGCCAGATCAAATTTACCACTTGCACTCTGCTGGGCAGTGCACTGACGTGGTGGAATTCTCACGTCAAGACTGTTGGTCATGATGCTGCTTATGGAATGACATGGAAGACACTGAGAAAGATAATGACCGCCAAATACTGTCCAAGTAGCGAAATTGTTGAGACTTGAAAGACTTCAAGGACACTTAAGGTTTCTACTGCACAGGTACATAATAGAAATTATACTAAGTAGTTAGTACTGGCAGTATAAAGTTACCACTGCTAGTTACTACTGTTAGTATAAAATTAGTACTGTTAGTATAAAGTTACTACTGCCAGTAGAAGTTAAGACTACTCAGAATTGAAGACTGAAAATATGTTAAGTTATTAATGATGCTAGTACAAAAGTTACTACTGTTAGTGTAACTTAGTACTGTTAGTATAACATAGTACTACTAGAGTAAAGTTACAACTGTTAGCATAAAGATTAGTACTGCTGGTACTTACTACTGCTTATGCTCAGTTAGTGCTACTGGTTATAAAGATACAACTGTTGCTGACTTACAACTGCTTAAAGACTTACTACTGTCAAGAGGATAAAGAAAGAGTAAAAAGATAAAGCGTGTGTGGAAAACAAGAGTACCTATGAAGATAAGTATTAAAGTTATATTTGTAAAAGATATGTATAACTTATTTGAGTAGGAGATTGTGTGTAATTATAGAAATGATTATGGTATGTTAGGAAGGTATTGTAAACCTTGTAGGACTCCTTAGTGTATAAAAGGAGGTCCTAGGGTATAGAAAAGATCCACAGTTTTCTATAGAATTCGTAGCTTCAAGATTGTAAACCATATCACTAATTTAGAGTGATTGTATTAATATATTGAAGCGTGTTATGTTATATCTTTGTTTCAATCATAATTTACTGTTTGATTGAATATACTTCTTAGTGGTATAAGCTAGATTCCGCATAGCTTATATCATTCATATTAAAGTTTCATTCTTAGTATTTTTGATTTATCCAAGGGTACTAAACCTTACAAGCTAAGGAGTTAAAGATCTATTCATTGGGATCAACAAGTGGTATCAAATCTTGTTGTGAAGCTTTGAATAAGAAGAATCAACCTCTTCTTCAAGATTTATTTTTTTAGTGACAATATGGAGGTAAGAACCACCACAAACAATAATCTGACTGCAAGACTGCCTCTCCTCAACCCATGAGACTATAACCTCTAGCTTATGAGGATAGAACAATACTTGTTGATGACTGACTACTCTCTATGGGAAGTAATCAAGAATGGGAACAAAGTGCTTAAAAAGACTGTTGGAACAGTTGAACAGGAATATAAACCAACCACTGCTGAAGAAAAACAGGATAGAAGGAATGAAATGAAAGCAAGAGCAACCCTATTGATGGCACTTCCAAACAAAGACCAACTGAAGTTCCACACATATCAAAATGCAAAGTTTCTAATGGAGGCTATAGAGAAAAGGTATGGAGGGAACAAGGAGTCCAAAAAGGTTCAGAGGACACTTCTCAAACAACAATATGAGAACTTTGCTGCATTAAGTTCTGAATCAATAGATCAAACCTTTGATAGGTTACAAAAACTCATTGGTCAGTTGGAGATCCAAGGAGAAGTGATCAATCAAGAAGATATGAACTTAAAGTTGCTGAGAAGTCTTCCATTTAAATGAAAGTATCATGCTTTAATTTGGAGAAACAAGGCAGAGATTGAAACCATCAGCTTAGATGACTTGTATAATAATCTGAAGATATATGAACCTGAATTAACAGGTTCATCAAGCACAAGTCAAAATACACAGAATGTGGCCTTTATCTCTAACAGTACTAATAACACAAACAGCACTTACAAGGCAGATGATTATTCTTATAAAGTTATTACTACTCAAAGTACTACTCATACTTATCATAATGGTGGTAACACTGTATGTCTAGATAATCTTTGTGTTGCTGTGATTTGTGCCTTCCTTATAAGTCAACCCAACTCTCCTCAACTTTCTCAAGAAGATCTAGAACAACTTCATCTTGATGATTTGGAAGAAATGGATCTTCAATAGAAGATGGCCATGCTGACAATCAGAGCAAGAAGATTTGTCAAAAGAACTAGGAAGAAGCTGGACATAATTGGTCAAAGAGTTGGTTTTGACAAGTCAAAATTGGAATGCTTCAACTGTCATAAACATGGACACTTTGCCAGAGAATGTAGGTTTCTAAGAAATCAGGAGTTCAAAGAAAGAGAAAATAATACAAGAACTATTGCAGTGGAGACTCCTACTCAGAATGACTTGATAGCTCAAGATGGAATTAGAGGATATGATTAGAGCTACCAAGCTGAAGAAGAACAACCGACAAACCATGCGTTGATGGCATTTACATCCTCTGGAAGCTCTTCTAGTTCAGATTCTGAGGTAGATTCTTGTTATAAAACATGTGTAAAAGCTTATGCTTCTTTTAAAGAACAATATGATAATTTGTCTTCTGATTACAAAAAGTCTCAATTTAACTTAGTATCTTATAAAGCAGGTTTAGAATCAGTAGAAGCTAGACTAGTTCACTATAAGAAAAATGAGACTGTGTTTGAAGAGAGCATAAATGTTTTAAAACTTAAAGTTAGACTAAGAGACAATGCCTTAGATGAATACAAAATGAATTTGGAAAAGGCAAAAAAAGAAAGAGATCAGTTAAAATAAACGTTAGAAAAGTTTCAAAATTCATCCAAGTCCTTAAATGATTTACTGTAAAGTTAAGTAATTGACAAGTTTAAAACAGGACTAGGATATAATACAGCTACTGCAGCTACTCCTGCAGTAGAAAGTTTTGTGAATTTAACTAATAAGTCTGGATCAGATAAGGGAGATCATTTAGTTCCCCCACCTCTAACAGGAAATTTCATACCTTGCAAACCTGATCTAACTTTTATAGATGAAATTGTAGAAAGTGAAATTTTGGATGTTACTACTGTTGTTACACCTAGCAATGTTAAGATAGTTACAGATAGGGGTATTTCAAATATAGTTGAATCTAATGATGTTAGGATGAACAACACTAGTGCACCAATCATTAAGGAATGGAACTCTGATGATGAAAGTGAGATAGATTATACTATTGAACCTAGCATTGAAAATATAAAATCCGTTAAGACCGTTAGGGAAACAGATGCTGGTAAACAAAATCCTAAAGGGAACCAAAGAAATTGGAACAATCTTATGTCCCAAAGACTAGGAAATGATTTTAAAATGACAAATAAAGCTTGTTATACTTGTGGCAATTTTAAGCATCTACATTATGTTTGTGATAAAAAGGTTGTAAGGCCTACATGGAACAACTCAAGTAGGGTGAATCACAAAAACTTTTCTAATAAAATATCTAACCCTCACCCTAAAAGAAGCTTTGTTCCACAAGCAATCTTAACTAGGTCAAGGAAACTTAGTACTGCTAGTGCAGCAAATAATATTGTTAGATCAGTTAATACTGCTAACACAAAAACAGTTAATATTGCTAGACCAGTTAATATTGTTGCCTCAAAACAAACTGTGAATCATCCTAGACCTATAAATAATACTTTTAAAAGAGGATATTCACAAAGTTCAAGGCCTTTTAACAGACATTTTGCAAACAAGAATAGTATTAACAAAACAAATGTTAATACTGTTAGTGTAAAACATACTAATGCTAGGGATAGAGCAGTAGTAACAAATAAGGGTAAAGGGGCTAATGTTGTTAAGGCCTTAGCATGCTGGGTTTGGAAAGCCAAAAACAACAGTGCATCAACTACATTCAAGAAATTTTCTTACATTGATGCACAAGGCAGATCCAAGTCTATAATGGCATGGATCCCCAAAAAGATCTAAATCTCTTATTTTATGTGCAGGACAACCCACAACAAAAAGAGTATAAGGAAAAAAGCAGTTATTGATAATGGTTGTTCCAAGCACATGACATGAAACAAGTGCTATCTTGATGAATATGAAGATTATGATGGTGGATTAGTTTCCTTTGGTGATGGTAAAGGCAGAATATCTGGTAAAGGTAAAATCAAAACAAGAACACTAGATTTTGAGGATGTGTACTTCTGTAAGGAGCTTAAGTATAATTTGTTTAGTGTGTCACAAATATGTGATAAAAAGAAAAATGTTCTTTTTACTGAAACTAAGTGTCTTGTCCTGTCTTCTGACTTTAAGCTACTTGATGAAAGTCAAGTATTACTGAGAGTTCCAAGAAAAGACAACATATACAGTGTTGACCTAAAGAGTGTTGTTCCCTCTAGAGATTTGACTTGTCTCATTACTAAGGCCACAATTGATGAATCCAATACATCCCATAGGAGGCTTAGGCACATTAATTTTAAAACAATGAATAAACTTGTGAAGGGAAACCTTGTCAAAGGTTTACCTTCAAAGATTTTTGAAAATGATCATTCTTGTGTTTCCTGTCAAAAAGGAAAGCAACATAAAGCCTCCTATAAACCAAGCTTGTGAATTCAATCAGCAAACCCTTACATATGCTTTATATGGACTTGTTTGGTCCTACAAATGTTAAGAGTTTAATGAAGAAGTCTTATTGCCAAGTAGTCACTAATGACTTTAGTAGATTTTCTTGGGTATTCTTTTTGGCTACTAAAGATGAGACTAGTAGGATTCTAAAGACCTTCATAACAGAAATAGAAAATTAACTAGATCATAAAGTAAAAGTTATCAGGAGTGACAATAGAACTGAGTTTAAGAATAGTATAATGAATCAGTTTTGTGAAATAAAGAGGATTAAGAGGGAATTCAGTGTGGCTAGGACTCCTCAGCAGAATGGGGTAGCTAAAAGGAAGAATAGAACACTGATAGAGGGTGCAAGAACAATGTTAGTAGACTCTAAGTTGCCAACCACCTTTTGGGCAGAAGCAGTTAATACTGCTTGCTATGTGCTAAATAAAGTCTTAGTCATTAAGCCTCATAACAAGACACCTTATGAACTTATTCGTGGAAGACCTCCACTGATAGATTTCATGAAACCTTTTGGGTGTCCTGTCACCATCTTAAATACCAGAGATCATCTAGGCAAGTTTGATGATAAAGCTAATAAGGATATTTTGTTGGGTATTCTGTGGTTAGTAAAGCTATGAGAGTCTTTAACAAGAGGACTAGGATTGTTGAAGAGACTTTAAACATTAGATTTCTTGAAAATTTACCTAATGTGAAAGGAAATGGACTAGACTGGCTTTTTGATGTTGATTCTTTATCAATATCTATGAACTATGTGCCAGTTGTTACAGGGAACAAAACTAATGGTGTTGGAGGAACCAAAGATAACACTGTTGCAAGTCAAGCTCAAAAAGAAAAAGAACCTGAACAAGAATACATCCTGATACCTATTTACACAACTGATCCATCAATCTCTCAAGGTCCTAAAGATAGAGAAAGGGATACTGGAATGAAGCTTACAGAAGTAGATGAAAATGAAGCATCAGACACAAGTGGGAAGGATGATGAAGCAACAAGAAGTAAGTCAGAAAGGCTAAATCAAAGGGAAATACAGACTGAAAACACTAATAGTACTAATGGTATTAATACTGTTAGTATACCTGTTAGTACTGCTAGACCAACAGTTGATACTGTTGTTCCATCACCACCAGTTAATACTGCTAGACCTTCTGTTAATACTGCCAATGCATTTGAAGAACATCTTTTTGAAAGATTCTCTCCTTTCAAAAATGCTTTTTCCCTTCCACCTATCCCAGATATATCTTCAATGGATAATACTGGAATCTTTGGAAATGCTTATGATGATGAAGATGTAGAAGAAGAGGTTGATATAAATAATGTAAATTCATCTTATATAGTCCCTGATACTTCTTTGACCAAATTTCATAAAGATCATCCTGAAGATCAAGTGATTGGAAATTTAAAAACTCTTGTACAAACAAGACACATGACCAAGACAAATGAAGAACATGGTTTGATCTCCTCAGTTCACCAGCTTAGAAGAACAAATCACAAGAATTTTCAAAATTGTTTGTTTGCCCGTTTCTTATCTCAAAAGGAACCCAAAAAGGTACTCCAAGCCCTAGAAGATCCAAGCTGGGTGGAAGCAATGCAGAATAAGCTTCTACAATTTAAACTGCTAAATGTTTAGACCTTAGTTGACTTACCAAGAGATAAGTAGGCAATTGGTACCAAAAGGGTTTTCAGAAACAAGAAGGATGAAAGAGGCATAGTGGTAAAGAACAAAGCTAGACTGATTGCTCAGGGTCATACTTAAGAGGAAGGTATAGATTATGATAAAGTCTTTGTACCTGTTGCAAGGATAGAAGCCATAAGATTATTTCTGGCATATGCTTCCTTTAAAGATTTTATTGTCTAACCAAATAGATGTAAAAAGTTCTTTCTTATAAGGAGAAGATAGAAGAGGAGTATATGACTGCAACCTACTGGATTGAAGAACCAACCACTTTCAAACAAAGTTTACAAAGTAGAAAAGGCACTCTATGGACTACATCAGGCCCCAAGAGCATGGTATGAGACATTGTCAACTTATTTGCTGGACAATGGTTTTTCACAGGGACCAAATTGACAAGAACTTGTTCATAAGAAGACATAAAGATAAATCCTGCTAGTTCAGGTTTATTAGAAGAAATCATCTTTGGATCAACAAAGAAAGAAATAACTTATTGGAATTTTGAAAAGTGATGCAATGACCCAATTCAAATGAGTTCTATGGGAGGAACTTTCCTTTCTTTTGGGACCTTGTTCAAGTTAAACAGAAGGAGTGATAGGATCTTTATCAGCTATGATAAATATGTAGCTGACGATTTTTAAAGAAGTTTGATTTTGCTCAATAAAGACAGTAAGCACTCCAATGGATACAATCAAGCCCATTATAAAGGATGAAAAGCTGAGAATGTGGATGTAAACATTATATAGATCATGATTAGATCATTGATGTACTTACCATCATTCTAACCAAGACATTATGGTATGCTGGTTTGTGCTGTGCAAGGTTCCTAAAGTTACTCTAAAGACCTCACACACCTTTCATGTTGTGAAGAGGAATCTTTAGGTACTAAAAGGCAACCTAAATTGGGCCTTTGTATCTCTAGAGATTTCATCTTTGACTTGGAGCCTTTTTCTGATAGTGACTATGCTAGAGCTAGTCTTGACATGAAATCCAAAATAGGAGGTTGCCAATTTCTTAGCAAGAGATTGATTTTATGGCAATGTAAGAAGCAGACCATAGTAGCCAACTCAACAACTGAAGCAGAATATGTGGCTGCTGCAAACTGCTGTGGACAAGTGTTATGGATCCAAAATCTGATGCTTGACTATGGATACAATACTCATGAAACCAACACTACATTGATAATGAAAGTACATATCTGTATTGTAAAGAATCCCCAGTAAACTCATCTCACTCCAAAAACAAGCAACAATGAGATAAATGTAACCAATTTATTAGAGATTCTTTATAGAAGAAGTTGATACAGTGATCATGATTCACCAACAGAACAAAATGATGTTGATCTTTCCCAAAGGCTTTTAATGTTAGCTTGTTTAATTATCTAACTACTAGCATTGGATTATTAAATCTCTGAGACTTATCAGTTGTTAATTTTTATTCATGGGTTATGCATAAATATGGATCCTCATGAATTCTCACATGTCTATCTAGTCTTTTGTAGTGTGCTTGTGATGATAAGCATGTTTGTTCTTGTATAATTATTAAAGACAGAGTTAAAACTGCTAAAGGAAAATGTTAATACTGCTAAGTATAATTAGTACTGCTAGTTATACTTACAACTGCATATTACAACTGTTAGTCATAATTAAAACTGCTAAACAAGAAAATACTTTGGAATGTGTATTTTTGGAATTGGACTAACATTTGCAGGATGAGCACATTGAAAATGTGGTATTGAATTGAGAGGAGGCTTTCAGTTGTCTATATAAGTGATGAAAAGAACATAAGACATCAACCAATGGGTAATAAATCAATACCCCATGCAAGTTAAAAGAGGTCGGACAACGCAAGATACCTTAGTCTAGTGGGCCCCCTACAGAAAGGTTGTTGAAGAGGCTGTCCATAAGAGTTGGGTGACAGAATGAAAAGGGCGCCACTACTGCTTCTAGCTCTGACAGAGCAGGACAGAGGTAACATAAATTAAGACTTAATATATGCAACATTTAATAATAAACTCTTAGTGAAATATGAATCAGGTAGTGGTCCCAGGTGCCAAGATACCATATTGGGAGATTAGTGTTGGAATAGATTGTAACAGTCTTAATACTGGTAGTATAAACAGTTTAGTCTGGTAGTAAAGTGTAGTTTCTTTTAGTATTGAGTTAATACTGCAGTACTAAGTTTAATTCTGGCAGTACTAAGTTAGTTCTGGTCGTCTATCGTACTAGAGTTAACACTGGTTCATAGTTAAGTCTGTTCATAAGTTAGAAATCTGTTTATGTAACAGATATAGTGATAAAGTTAATTTTTCCTAGAGATAGTCTTAGAGATATCTTGGAAAGGATATGTATTATCCTTTGACACAGTTGTAAAGCCCATTAGGGTTTCCTTAGTGTATAAAAGGAACCCTAAGGCACAATGTTATGTATTACGTGATTGAAAAATATCAATAGAAGCATAGAGCTTAATAGCAATTTTAGTATTATCGTTTCTTCTTAATTCTTGTGTTAAGATTCCGCATTAACACTTTGGAAATCATATCATGTCTCTCTTATAGTTTGTAATCGGGATTTATTCAAAGTTTATCTAACGTCTTTACAAAGGCGAGTCAATCCCAAACACAAGGACCTAAAAGTGGTATCAAAGCCTTTAAGGGACCGAGATCGAAGAATCACAAGAACCCATACAAACAACTCTCTCTTTCAATATCCTTCAACAAGATGTCTCAACCATCAATAGACGAGATCTAATCAAACATCTCAGTGATGATGAAGAATTAATTCTTGAAGATGCACATAACACTGGTCCTACTACTGCACCTAGAACAAAAACAAACAGGTGATTCTCAAACTACAACTGCAATCCATTAAATATCAAACTCTCAATTCGAAGAAGGAGGAGTATGATATAGGGGTTGTGGGCGATGGAGCATTACCTTGAGGTACATTTGACAATGAGTATGGAAGGTCATTCAGAATGGAAAACTCCAAAAGAAATTTTAACTAAGAAAGAGTGATGGTATTGTTCAGAGTACTTCACCAGTATCTGCACGCAGAGATTCAAGCTGTTAAAAAGATGGAAGGCCCAGAATATCTGCTGATGCCATCCCCAAGAACATATGAGAAGGTTATCAGTAATGGATGATGCAAAGAGAATCTGAAGCCCATCAGAACGAGGTTTGGTGAAATGCAAATTCAAGAAACTGAAGAAGGTATTCACACAACATGTTAAGCATTATAAAATATCCAATATCAGAAGGCTAGAAAGGGTTATGGATAGTTTCAACAGTTACTTTCTCAATTGGCAGCTCATGGTTTGCCGTAGTAACAACCTGAGAGGCAAATTATAAAGTTTCTCAATCTTACCCCAGCATGGACTAATCTGAAATGACTATGAGACCTAACCCTGAGATGACACTTTATCTATTGACAAAATTTGTACAATAACCTTAGAGATTATGAGAAAGAAATTCAAGTGCTTCAAAACATCTTCCTAGTGCTCAAAATGTTGCTTTTGTATTCCAAAGAAAAGCAGTACTAACAAGGTTATGTCTTGGTTTCTCTGGTGCCTACATTACTTTGCAAACTCCTTTTACTTTCCTTCAACACCAATGTACGCCTGAAAAGGGAAGTTCTTACTTTGGTTTAGCTGAGAAGTAATCTATTCCCCTTTGCCAAACAAACAGAGGATTTGGACTTACTTCATGAAGATTTGGAACAAATTGATGATGTAGACATTGAAGAGAATGGAAAATCATTGCAAATAGCATGATTGCTATTCCGAATGAAGAAGTTTCAAAGAGAAAAACAGGAACGAGAGTTCGCGATAGATGGAAAAAACACCTGTTGTTTTTGACAAAAAGAAGCTTGAGTGCTAATTGTCACAACACTAGGTCACTTGCTAGGGATGTACAGAAAAGGGACATGTTGATAGGAAAGAAAAAGAGAGATTCATTTATCAACATCAAGAAGCGGAACAAAGAAGAAACAGATGGGTTTTGCCTGACAATGGATATGGGAACGTCAATTGGGAGAACCATACAGAAGTTGAAGAGATAAATCATGCACTGATATGGCTATCAGCTCAAGCAGTGAGTAACCTGTGTTCTAAAACTTGCATTGATTTAAACAATCCCTTAAACATTGGGTGGTGGAGTGGTTAAACAAATGAAATCATTTAGTGATCAGGAAGCACAATATACTTGCATATAGACAAGCGTTAAGAAACTAGAAAGCTCAACTTGGTTACTTCTCAAAAATAGAAACTTCTCTAAATAAAAGCTTACATTTCAGCTAATAAAATAACATGAAAAAATGAAAAGCTTAAAAAGATAATAGGAGAATAGGAATGGAAAAGCTGTAAAAGAAAAAGGAACCATGCAGAGTCATACATGCATTGAAAGATTCTTTCCAAGAACCTTTGGAGATAATTATTCTGGCATATTCAAATGATAAACTGGCTTTATGGTATAGAAAAACAATCCGATGAGGTTCTAAGTTATGAGGAAGAAATGAACTTTTCTGTTTTTAAGTGTTCAAAAGAGGATTCAATAGGAAAACCTTTGTACAGTAGATTTACAAAGACTAATGATTTTAAAGGTGTTCCACATCCCTTAAGTGGAGATTATACTCCTAAACCACAAGAGGAAATTGATGATTCTTTGTATGTTTATGGTAAAAAGGGTCCTCAAAAACCTGAAATTAGTGTCTCAGATGACAATTCTTCTGAGCATTCTACCTGTCAATCAAATGACAGTGAAGGATCTTGTGGAAATACCTCTGAGCACTCTTTTGAGACTGAATCAGAAAGTATAAGTGTACCAAATGAGATGTCTACGTCTAGGTTGGTGATAACTAATGAAAAAGTTGTGTCTGAATTACAAGAAGTTGAACCTAGTTGTGCAAAACACGTAAAAACTCCTAGGCAACCACTCAAAGATAAAGAAACACATAAAGTTAATAGGAAGAATTGGAATGATATGATGGAAAGAGAACTAGGGGAAGGTTACTCTTTTACAAAGAAGAAATGTTTTGTTTGTGGTAGTCTAAGTCATTTGATTAAAGATTGTGACTATTATGAAAAGAAAATGGCAAGGGAAGCTGAGGTTAAGAGGGTTGTTAATACTGGTAATAGGATGGAAAAACCAGTCTGGACAAAAGCTAACAGGGTCAATCACTCTAATAAATTTGTTCTTAGATCAGTACAACTTAATGCTGGTAGGCCAAAGTTTAATTCTGTTAGGCCTAATATTAATACTGGTAGGACAAATATTAATTCTGGTAGGCCTAAAGTTAATACTGTTAGTCCTAAAGTTAATACTGTTAGATCTAGACAGCCAGTACCTCACAAGACCTCAAACAGTGTAAGTCCCAAAAGACCACAGATGAATCAAATTAATCAAAGAAGGGATTTTTCAAAATCACATTCATCTGTAAGAAGACCCTTTGCAAAAAACTACAACCACAAATGTCTCATTCTACTGCTGTAATGGCTTAGGAAGGTTGGGGATCTGCTGTAAGGACCTCAGCAAGTTATAATTGGGGATCTCTAGACCCAAACTTCCATTATAACAGGGGACCTACTTTTAATAGAACTTTGAATGCTAAAAGGTCCAAGGTAGACCCCAAGCTGCAAGCACTGGGTCCCTAAGAGAAACTAATTTCTCTTTTTCATGTGCAGGATCATCCACTGAAGAACATGGTAGATAGAGGTATATTTGATAGTGGATGCTCAGGGCACATGACAGGTAACAAGGGTCAACTGGAGAATTTTGAAGAATTCAATGTGGGATCTGTTACCTTTGGAGGTAGCAAAGGGCTACATATCTGGTAAAGGAAGAATAAGAGTTGGTAATTTAGATTTTGATAGTGTGTCTTTTGTAAAAGAATTAGGGCATTTTAACCTTTTCTCAATATCACAAATTTGTGATAAGCAGCACAAGGTTCTTTTTACTGAAACTGAATGTCTTGTTGTGTCTTCTGACTTTAAGATGCCTGATGAAAATCAGATACTTTTAAAGGTCCCTAGACACCACAATATGTACAGTTTTGATATGAAGACACCTACTCCTGCAAAAGGTTTTGCCTGTTTGATTGCTAAAGCCACATCTGATGAATCTAAATTATGGCATAGAAGGTTAGGTCATATCAATTTTAAAAATCTAAACAAACTTGTGAAGGGAAACCTTGTCAGAGGTCTACCTTCCAAGGTTTTCAAAAATGACCACACATGTGTTGCCTGCCATAAAGGCAAACAACACAGGGCCTCTTGCAAGGCCAAGTTAGAAAGATTAATCACTGAGCCACTACACACCTTGCATATGGATCTTTTTGGTCCTACTTCTGTGAAAAGCATTAATCATGCAAGTTATTGCCTTGTAATTACTGATGATTGTACCAGATTTAGTTGGGTATTCTTTTTGGCCTCTAAGGATGAAACTAGTGGCATTCTTCAGACTTTTATTAGGCAGATTGAAAACCAGCTTAGTCATAGGGTTAAAATCATTAGATCAGATAATGGCACTGAATTTAAGAATAGAGATATGCTTGAATTTTGTGGAAACAAGGGAATAAAACAAGAGCCCCCCCCCCCCCCCAAACTACCTGCCAAACTCCATAACAAAATGGAGTTGCTGAAAGAATGAACAGAACCCTAATTGAGGCTGCTAGAACTATGCTAGCAGATTCTCTCTTACCAACCACTTTTTGGGCAGAAGCAGTTAGTACTGCTTGCTATATTTTTAATAGGGTAAGAGTGACAAAACCTCAAAACAAAACTCCCTATGAGCTTTTGTTTGGCCACAAACCAATTATTAGCTACATAAGACCTTTTGGGTGTCATGTTACCATTCTAGATACTTATTAGTTGTGCTGGCAAGTTTGATGGAAATCCGAGAAGGATTCTTAGTTGGTTACTCACTAAATAGCAAAGCCTTTAGGGTTTATAATTTAGTAACCAAAAGAGTAGAAGTCAATCTGCATGTTAACTTTCTTGAAGACAAACCCAATGTCAAAGGAGTAGGATATAGATGGATGTTTGATATTGACTATCTTACTGATTCTATGAACTATATTTTGTAGCTTTTGGGAATCAAGCTAACCCCATGCAGGGAGCTTCAGAAGTAACCATAAACAATGCAGGTACTTCACAAACTCCAAGTTTTAATGCCTCTGAGGAAAAAGATGAAGATGTAGAACTTATTGTTGTACCTTCAACTGTGAGGAATACTCAAGGAAAAGCTGAATCAAGGAAATCTTCCACAAATTCAAAGAAAGAAGAGATCTTGACAGAACTTCAACAAGAGAAGAAGGCTTTTTCTACTGACACTTCAGAAGATAATCCTAAGATTCAAGCTTTTAGAAGAGAGTTGGAAGAAATTGCTCTAAAGCATTTAGGAAAAGTATCTGAAAACACCACTACCAGTACTACTTCAGTTAATACTGGTAGTGAGCCAGTTAATACTGGTAGTTTTGATGATGATGATTCACCTATGCCAGAGCTCGAAATCTTTCACAAGTCTGAGACAGGAATTTTTGATGAGGCATCTTATGATGAGGAGGGTGTGATAACTGACTTCAACAGTCTTCCTACAGAAATTGAAGTCAGTCCTACTCCTACACTTAGGATTCATAGTATTCACCCAAAAAGTCAAATACTTGGTGATCCTAAGTCAGCTGTGCAAACTAGAAGCAAAGTGCAGAACAAATCAGGAGCTCATGCTCTTCTCAGTCATATTCAAAAGCAGCAAAGAAACAATCACAAAGATCAACAACATTGTTTGTTTGCCTGTTTTCTATCTCAGGAGGAACCTAAAAAGATTGCTGAAGCTTTACAAGATGACAGTTGGGTTCAAGCCATGCAAGAAGAACTGTTATAGTTCAAGCTACAACAAGTATGGGTTCTTGTAGATCTACCTCATGGAATGAAGGTGATTGGTACAAAGTGGGTCTACAGAAACAAAAGAGATGAAAGAGGTGTGGTTGTGAGGAATAAAGCAAGATTGGTGGCCCAAGGGTACACACAGGAAGAAGGTATTGACTATGATGAGGTTTTTGCTCCTGTGGCAAGAATAGAAGCTATCAGGTTGTTTTTAGCCTTTGCCTCATTTATGGGGTTCATAGTATACCAAATGGATGTTAAAAGTGCTTTTCTGTATGGCACTATAGATGAAGAGGTTTATGTCTCACAACCTCCTGGTTTTGTTGATCCTGATCATCCTAATAAGGTTTATAAGGTGGTCAAAGCTTTGTATGGACTGCATCAAGCTCCTAGAGCTTGGTATGCTACTTTATCAACATTTCTAGAGAAGCATGGATACAAGAGGGGCACAATTGACAAGACTTTATTCATTAAAAGAAACAAAAAGGATATCATGCTGGTTCAAGTGTATGTTGATGATATAATTTTTGTAACTACTAACAAGTCTTGGTGTGATAAGTTTGAAGTCTTGATGAAAAGCAAATTTCAGATGAGTTCCATGGGTGAACTCACATTTTTCTTAGGTCTTCAAGTCAAACAAAACAAGGGAGGAATCTTCATATCTCAGGACAAATATGTAGCTGAAATACTCAAGAAATTTGACCTTGTTAATGTGAAACCTGCAATCACACCCATGGAGACCAAGGTGCCTCTGACAAAGGATGAGGAAGCTATTGATGTAGATGTACACATGTACAGATCCATGATAGGTTCCCTTATGTACTTAACTGCCTCTAGACCTGATATTATGTATGCAGTATGTGTTTGTTCACGTTTTCAGGTAACTCCAAAGACTTCTCATCTCAATGCTGTCAAGAGAATCTTCAAGTATCTCAAGGGCAAACCAAACTTGGGCTTATGGTATCCTAGGGAATCACCCTTTGACTTGGAAGCATTCTCTGATAGTGATTATGGTGGGTCCAACCTTGACAGGAAATCCACAACAGGTGGTTGTCAATTTCTTGGACAAAGACTTATCTCATGGCAATGTAAGAAACAGACAATAGTGGCTACTTCAACAACTGAAGCTGAATATGTAGCTGCTGCAAATTGCTGTGGACAAGTATTGTGGGTTCAAAATCAATTGCTGGACTATGGTTTCAATTTCATGAATACCAAAATCCACATTGATAATGAAAGCACAATCTGCATTGTGAAGAACCCAGTATATCATTCCAAGACAAAGCACATCGAGATACGTCACCACTTTATAAGAGATTGTTATGAGAAGAAGCTCATTAGTGTGGAGAAAATTCACACAGACTTAAATGTAGCTGACCTGTTGACCAAACCTTTTGATGGACCACAGTTTAATTACTTGGTGGTTAGCATTGGTATGATAAACCCATAGCTACATTTAAGGGGAGGCTTAGTTGTATAGTTTGTTTAATTCTGGTAGCTAAGTAGTCTTAATACTGTTAGTTAGTTTATATTAATACTGGTAGTTATGTCATATTAATACTGGTAGTTAAGCAGTATTAATTCGGGTAGTTAGTTTTCATTAATTCTGTCTATACAATCTCTTGCAGCATGTTTTTCTTTGTTTTAGACTAATTTTTGCAGGCATAGCATGGATGTGCAGATGAAAGGCAGGCGTGCTAAGGTTTTAGCTTTTGTAAATCTTAAGTAAATACTTAATTCTGGTTGAAAAAGAGTTAATTTGGGTTGATTCTTAATTAATTCTGGTTGACCAAAATTAAGTCTGGTAGTGTAATTTTTAATACTGGTAGGTTATTGTTAATGCTGGTTGCGGGAAATTTGACTTTCTTCTGTTTTATCACTGTTTAAATGTTACCGTTAGAGATTTTTACGGCGCTATTATCGTTTCTCAGAGAAGCTATATATAGATAAAGTTTGATTTCTCTTTCATACTTATCTTTTTATTGCTATCTCCTTTTCGCAAAGTAAAAATCCTCTTTAATTTTATAACAAAAATAGTCAAGCGTCCTGTTACCAGCATCTACAACCTAACTCGCATCAAAACCCAAGTATTGATACGATTGTCCAATGGCCCAATTAAAGTATTGTGACAAACACAATCAAGTGGGATTTTTGCGCAAGCCTGACGAAAGTGCAGGGTTTGCTGAGATAGTGGATTTTCTTCGAGGTTCCAACCTCAGGTATGCCTTAACTTCTAATCCAACTATCTATGATTCCCTTGTAAAACAGTTTTGGCAGACTGCTACTGCCAATACTAAAGCTGATGGGTCTCTAGAAATAAATGCAACCATTGATACCATAAGGTACATAATCACTGAGACGTCTATTAGAGATACACTTCAATTAGCAGACGCCACAGGGATTACAATGTTGCCCAATGATGAAATTTTTGAGGGGATAGGGCAAATGGGGTATCCTACTGATGGAACCTTCACTTTTTGGAAAAGTTTTTTCACACCCCAATGGAGATATTTAGTCCACCATCTTTTACACTGTATAAGCTCTAAAAGTGGTGGATGGGATCAATTCGGTAGCAATATTGCTACTGCTTTGATTTGTCTATCCACTGATAGAGTTTATAACTTTTCAAAACTTATTTTTGATGGTTATGTGGCAAAATTTGAAAAGCAAGACAAAGTTTTTGGATGTATCTCGTTTTCTTATTTTATGAAAATGATTTTGAATATTCAACAGAAACAAACACCTTTATCTGGTTGTGAAGCCCTGACCAATAAGATATTTAGGAACATGAAAGGGTTTTCGAGGGGACACCAGACTTTATTGCCTGCTATGTTACTCGTTGCTACTAACCCAAATGCAGGTCAAGAACATGATGCTGTGGCTCAATCCCAACCATCATCATCCACACCTCCAGTACCATCTACATCATCACCTCCAGTACAATCTCCACCACAAATCCCTGCATCCATTCCTACACCTACACCTATCCCTGCATCCATACCTTCACCTACCCCTATTCCTGAAACTGAACCTGCACCATATGAACACACCTTTGAGGAGCCATCTCCTGTCCACCAACACTTCTCACCCCCACAAGAACAGGCTCAAGGACAAATGCCTATGGATGATTTACTTCAAGTAGTTCCTCAGTTGATATCAAGAATTGACAGCCTGGAAACGGATCTCAAACAAACCAAGCTGACAATGGGGAATGCTCTTGTGAAGTTAGTCAAGAAAGTGAAGAAGTTGGAAGGGTTTTTGAAAAGGAGAAATGTGGTTTTGTCAGACTCTGAAGAGGAAGAACCTGAGGCTCAGGGGAGGAAAAGTCAAGATGATCCTCTAGATTCTTTGGTACAAGGACTGGTTACTCCTTCTACAACAAAAGTAAATGCTTCAGGGGAGGAACAAGTGGAAGACATAAGTCCTAATACTCTTGAAGCAGCCAAAACTCTCTCCAGGGTTGCCTCTCTAAAGCCAAAGTCCATTGATAAGGGAAGGAGATATAAGAGAAGAAAAGAGACTAAGGGAAAGAAGGTAGTCTCAAGCTTGGTTTTTCAAGAAGAAGTTGATGCTGGTGCTAAAGAAGTTAATACTGCTGAAGGAGTTAATACTGGCAGTATTAAACTTAGTACTGTTAGTGAACAAGTTAGTACTGGCAGTACTAAAATGTCTATTCCTTCACCTGATAAAGGCCAAAGAGAAGGAAAAGCTCCTATGATCAGTGAAGAAACTCCTAAGAAGTCAAAGGAACAAATTTTACAAGAGGAAGCTAGCCTTGCTGAAGCAATCAGATTGGATTCTTTACAGAAAGAAGAGGAGGCTAAACAAATACACTTGGATTCACTCTTAGCACAAAGAATTGCAGAAGAAGAAGAATTGAATGAGCAACAGAAGAAAAGAAACAGATGAAGATTAGGATTTAATTAGAGCAAAGATTGAAGCTAATGCAAAGTTGTCAAAAAGTATGCTAGGAAGTGAATTACAAGGAGAAGATTTTGCAAAGAAGATGGTTGATCTTGTAAATCAATGGAAGAAATATTTTGCAGAGGAAAGAGCAAGAGCTAAAAGAAATAAGCCCATGACCCAATCATAGCTGAAGACTTATATGATGAATTACTTGAAGAATCAGGGGACATGGAAGTTATCTCAACTGAAGAATTTGAGTTTTGAAGAGGTTAAGGAAGAATTTGATAAGTTGGTGAAACAGGACGAATCTTTTGCACCAATAAATTTCGAAGCCACTAAAGTTAGTTTGAAAAGATTTAGTGAAGAGCTTCAGACAAAGACTCCAAAAATACTGAAAGACGAGGAAGCAAAGGATGCTGAGCCAACCAAGAAGTCTAGAAAGAGGAGAAAACAGATAGCAAGGAAAGGATTGCATACAGACCTTGATAAGGATGATTCAGAAGAGTCAGATGAAGTTAGTGAACAAGATGATTCTGTCTCAGGTACTAAAATTCCAATTAATCCTGTTTCTATAGCTATGAAAGTACCTAGTATAGCTACTTATAAGATCATCAAGCAAGGAGAAAAAGGAGTGTACCAAATAGTTAGGGAAGATGGAACTGATATAGTGTACATTAATTTTGGTGCTATGCTGAAGGATATATCTAGAGATGATCTTACTGAGTTATATAGGATTGTAATGAATAGATATGGGATGGATGGACCAGAGGATGAGCTAGAGAAGGTATTTTGGAAGTATTTAAAGAATATGTTTGAAGAACCTCTTAGTACAGATCCTATTTGGAGTTTGTTAGGTCAGCAAAGGATCATAAGTTGGAGATATTATGATTCCTGTAGAGTACATTGTTTGAACTTGGAGTCAATGGATATATATATGCTAATTGAAAGACAGTATCCTTTATCTGCTGAGGTATGCAAAGCCATGCTAGATAAGAAACTTCAAGGAGGAAAGCCAGATGAAAATTGCTATAAAATGTTGAAAATGATGGAAAAGCAAGCTGGTATTAGGAAGTAGTGAAGTTTGAAGAGTTAGAAGTCTAGGATGGAGATGAGAAGGATAACACTTGGTGGAGGTGCTATGCACTAACACAACAAATGGTTATCAGTTCACCATGTCTAACTGACATAAGGACTAGGCTATTCAGGAGCAACGGCTCTTTGTTAAAGACTTCTCAAATCCGTTCTATGGTTGACTACTGCAAATAAGTTGTATGGTTTTCAACACACCATATAGTTAATGAAGAAGTTGGCTAGCCCACAAGTTTTATGGTTTGTGGTAAAGGCTTGGAAAAAACCATAACTATCCCATAAGATTTTGGCTTATATGGTAAAGAACAAATATAAATCTATATTAAGAAGTTGACACTTTACCAAAAAGTGGATGGTATGTCAACTCACCAAGTTTCATGTACAAAGAGTTGACATGGTTATCAATCCACCATGGAATTTACCTTTTCTAGGTGCCAAAGGATTGACTAGCTCTGAGCAAACGACTACAGGTAAAGGCACATAAAATCCATTTATGGCTGTAATGGTTTGCCAAAAACCATATGGTATTCAACTCACCAATGTTTAATGTAATGAGAGATGAAATGGTTTTCAGTCAACCATGGACATGCACCTTTCTGGTGGCCAAAGGACTGACTACTCTAGAGTGAATGGCTAACTAGTAAAGAGACATCAAATCCATTTAAAAAATTTCAATAATTCACCTCTCACAGGAGTTAACACACCTGGAAGTGATGAGAATAGTCTGAAACTACATGATTTGATGTACATGTTGTCATTGTTGCTGATATGATGGATTGCTGAAGAAATTTGAAGAATAGTTGCTGCAAGGATTAAAAAGAGATGACTTGAAGTGTTGCAGATCAAGAATAACTTGAAGAATTCTATTTACAACATCCTCAGAAAGCTTAAAGTATTTAAAGTAAAGATCAAGAATGTATTGAAGGAACTTGAAGTTCACAAGTGAAGATCAAGTTAGGGGAGGATTGTTGGGAAATAGATTGTAAAAGACTTAATACTGGTAGTATAACAGTTAAGTCTGGTAGTAATAGTTAGTTCTGGTAGTACTGAGTTAATACTGGCAGTACTAAGTTAAGTCTGGCAGTACTAAGTTAGTACTGGTAGAGTAGCAGTACTAGAGTTAGTACTGGTCATAGTTAGTTAAGTCTGTTCATAGTTAAGTCTGTTTATGTAACAGAATAGTAATAGTTATCTTAGAGATATCTTAGGAGATATCTTAGGAAAGGATATGTATTATCCTTTCACACGTTTGTAAAGCCCATTAGGGTTTCCTTGGTGTATAAAAGGAACCCTAAGGCACAATGTTATGTACGTGATTGAAATATCAATAGAAGCATTAGAGCTTAATAGCAAATTAGTATTATTGTTTCTTCTTAATTCTTGTGTTAAGATTCCGCATTAACACTTGATATTCATAGTCAGTGTCTCTCATATAGTTGATTTGGATTTATCCAAGTTATCTATCGTCTTACAAAGGCTAGTCAGATCCTATACCAAGGACCTACAGAAAATTTGATAAAATAAACCTTAAACTTGACAAAACCACTTTAAAACTTATTAATACTAATCCTTAGACCTAATAAGAGCTTATGAAAACTAACTTAAGAACCAAAAACAGACTACAACCTAATTTGACCCATTTTAAACTCTTAACCCAAACACTCCTTTAAACTTTTGAAAACTTATTTTAAGCCAAAATAGATCCAATTAAGCCTTGATTTTTGAAAAAAAGATGTTGGCTAAGAATATTAATGACAAACAAGCATTAACTTTGGAAAATTTAGCACTAAATAATAAGCTAGACTAAATAAGCTAATTTGACTACTTTTAAGGACAGGATCAATGTAAACTCAAGTTAAACAATACTAAACTAAAATCTAAATGCAATAAGCTAATATAAAACTAAATAAGCACAAATAAGCAAATAATAAGCAGGAATAAGCAACAATTAAGCAGATAAGCAAGCTGAAATAGAATTTAAGCTAGAAAATGGTAGAAGATAGTGTACCTTGATCCCAGCTTAACAGGAATCAAACAATGCTCAAAAGAGCTTATCTACAAGCTCCAGCTTGTTAGAAACAAGCTGGTAAGGTCTATAAGCCCATCCATGTTTGGCTTATCATCCAAAAATTAAGCTGAGGTACTTTTGAGGTGAAATATTAACTCAGTTAAGCTTTTAAAGGCTTAACTGAATGAAAGCTAGCTTATGAAGCAACAAAGAGCTTATAGAGCTTATTTGATTGATCTTAAACATAAATGAACCATAATTGCATAAAGGTAAAACATGAATTCAACACGAATTTAACTCAAACTGAATTTTATTAATAATCAAAAGAGAGTACAAGCTTTAAAAAGTGAGTTACATTAAAAAACAAGACAATTAACTAAAAGCTACTAATAAGCTACTAAACGCTACTAAGCTAGACTAAAAACTACACACTTGATCTCTGTGTGAAAGGCCTCTATATATAGTGGTCTAGAGAAGCTTCTAGGCTGGAGGAGGAGCGTCCTTGGCTTCTAATCCTGTCCCTTCATTCAATAGCCAATCATTGGGAGCCCTTGATTTCAGTGCCATAAGATCGTCCAATCAAATTCATCAGGATCGCCAGCGTGGCCTGCCAAAAACGTCATTGCGTGCGTCATATCCATCTAGAAGGGTTAATTTTCATTTAAGCTGGGTTAATTGGGTGTCAGAGGTGCAGGGTGAAATTTGGGACGAAGGGTGAATAGTAAAAACTGTCTTTCCCGCCTTCTTCCTTTTCTTTTCTTTTTATAGTTTGTTTGACCAATCGTTGTGTCACACCCCGCCAAGGCGATGTGAACTCACCATTTTACCCCTGACGAGAAAGAAACTTAACGAAATTTTGGATGGAGTTACGGTCAAAGGACCGGTCAACTCAAAATGGAAAACTACAGGGATGATCAATGTAATTTCGAGACTTTTAGGACGAAACTTGCAATTTTGGAACAACCACAAGGACGATTTATGTACTTAACTCAAACATATTAACCACAAGAAAATATACAATGGAAAAACTCAAAATGGTCATTTTATAAGTTGACTTTAAAAAGAAAAACTGCCTTCATTGCTTAACTGTTGGAGGCTCTCACTTTACTTGAAAGAGATTCCAGCAAGAAACGAAGAACTTGATCGTTTGATGACCATATCGGATGAATCACAAGGCACGATTTCGTGGAAGATGTGGGTAATTGTAGCAAGGTGTTGACCATAAGGCTCGTGAATATAGTTTTGTATGGTTGCTTGATGTAGGTGATGTCTTTTAAAAAGCTTCGTTACACCACTTGTGTATCTGCAGTGGTGAATATGGTTTTTGGTTTTTGGGTTCTTGGATTTACTTGTTATGTACTGAATGCCTTTTAATATAAATGTGGTCTAATTTAGTTGTGTAATATATTTGAACCTCTATGTCATGTTTAATCTTTGTTATCTTTTTTCCTTGTATTTTCGTTTTAATTCTTGGGATTATGAAATGCATGGTTTGATGCATTCTTATTGATTAGAAGTTGTCGTGGTGGTGGGTGGTCGTGGTTGTGGGTGGCGGTGATGGGTGACAATAACGGTGAAGCTGGTGGATTGAGTTTAAATCGTACAAATAGTTGTAGTTGACCTGGGACCAACGGTGTAATTGACACATAAGAGAATAAAACGCGAAAAGACCAAAAAGCCCTTGTGGCTAACGATATGTTTAACAATCATTAGCCAACCAATACAATTTTCCGACTTTAGGGACTAAAACCCCAAATGAACAGTTAAACCTTACTGGACCTGAGAATCGGCTATTCTTCAGGGACCAACTGTGTAATTTAGGTGGTGTTTGTTTTTTCAAAAATGCCTTTTAACAGCATTTTAATCTGACTCATTCAGACGCGGTCAGACATTTGGGTCATTAAGACTGTTTGCTTTTTTTATATCATTCAGAGGCGGTAAGAGACAATCAGTGTTAAGAGCGTTTGTTTTTTTTATCATTAAGATGCAATAAGAGGCATAAACCTTTTATTAAACTAGATGTGGATGAGGTGTCTTATAACCTCTTAATGTCTTTTGTTTTTTTATTCTTAATTTTTTTCTCACTTTTTTTATTTATTTTCTATTTTGTTATGATTTTTTTTATTTTGATGTTTTTTTTTCACCTCTCTTTTATATTAAAAGTATTAAATAGAATCATTGCATATGTTTTGTTAGATAAAGAGTGTATAAGATGATATGTGACAATTCATATTGTGTTCAAAATCGAAGAGTTCGGTTTCGGACTCATATATCTCAACTCTAACGCGACCTATTTATTTAATCGTTTTAAAATTTTCAATTTAAACTCCGACACGTATATTTTTGTCAAAAAAACATGAGATTGCATGTTTTGTTTAAAATACTTTTAACTTTAAATTGATTATATTATAAAAATTTGTTTTTTTATATTTAATAAAATTTATTTCTCTTGTGCGAATACAATCTTTCTCTCTTTAAATTGTAAAACTATAGTTTAACACATCTAGACATTTTTACAAAAACAAACAGTTTTATCTGAGTTAGATTCAGATTTCTTAACCACTTATTTAGATTAAGATGGAAATCAGATTCAGACGTTTTTACCAAATATTCATATTCAGATTCAGAGTCTCTTAATAAACAAACATCACTTTAGTCTTTTACTTACGATAAAATGCTAGAGATCTCAAAGCTGAGGGACCAAATCTTACTTTTTCTTAAACCCGTATCAATTCCAGCAACACAAGCATAGAACTATATCAGTTGAATACGTTTGTCAGTGTGTGTGTGTGTTTTGATCAAAAACCAATCAATCGTAATCATAATAACAAAGTTATTTTTTTTTCTTCACAAAATGGCTTTTTGAGTTATTTATAAACGATTTTCATAGCTTGTTGTGGAAGCAAACAATTTGCGAAACATGATGTGGCTGAAGACCCTTTTGATACTCGATGAAAACTTATAGTTGCAGCCAACAATATAATGGTTTAAATAAGGTTTGTGTCTTTGTTTTTCTTTTTCTTTTTTGTGTGTTTCTTTATGAGGTTTAGTATTAATAAGTGATGATGATGATGATGATGATGATGATGACAGGTGGATGTTAATGGTTGGCTGGAAGCATTTGCTGCTCATCCCCAAATTGGCCAAAATCAACCTTCTTATAAAACTAGTTCAACCACAAGTGCTCAGTCAGTGATTTTGATTACAGTATTATATTTATTTGCTGTTAAGATTGGTTTTTTGGATCTTGAAATATGATTTATTTTTAGGATAGCTTATCCAAACTGCTTATCTAATTGTTTGCGAGTGAGATACTGTATATTGAATAAGCTGTTTTAATAAGCAATTCCAAACACTCTCCTAGAAGCCTTTATAACAACATTGTTCAGATAAAAGTTTACGTTATTAATTAAGAATATAGAGATAGTTTGTTAACCCATACCTCCATCTGATATGTTGATACAAGTACATGTAAGCAGCAGATACAATGTAGATGGGTCATGAAATCTATTTGGGATTATGCTTAGGAAAGCTGAAAACTGGATTGTGCTTTTCAATTAAAGCTTGTTACTTTTTGTGTTTGTAGGTGGAGCAAAGGCGAGCAGTCAACTGCTCTAGCCACTGCAACCGATTCTACCCTACAGGTATTCTCATTCACCTTAACACTTAACGTGCTGGAATATGTTTTGTCATACAGACACGCCATCTCTTTAAGCTAAAAACAAATTCTGAGATGCTCAATTATGTTATGTATTGAAATTTTGACTGCAATCCACTGTAATACTGCTCAGGAATAGGCAGCGTCTGCCTCTTTATCACCACTGTTCAAACACTCAAAGTTCTTGATTATGATGAACAAGGCAACACACAATCTATGTTTTTATATATAATTTGGGATTCTGTTTGCAGGAATTGTATGAGTGGAACTCTCGATATAGAGAAAAGTTTGGATTTGTTTTCCTTATATGTGCATCCGGAAGGACTACTCCTGAAATATTATCCGAGTTGAAGGTATATCCTCTAGTTTTACATACATATTAATCTTAATTTTCTCAACAGCCTCAAAATCACTTCCTAGCTTCTTACTGTATTTCTTGTCTGCCCTTTCCATAATTTCAACTTGAAAGTAACTAGGAAGTTGAGGCCAATCATTTCAATGAAAATGTCTTTGAAGTTTCTAACATTATTCCAAATATTTATTAGAGTCCGTTAGGTATTGCTGCAAACATATTATTTTCTCTTTCACGATGAGTTGAAGAAGATGCCATGGATTAAACCATAAACGGTGCAAGTCGGAGTAACTTGCGATTTTATTTAAACCTGCCAAATGGATTTTAATGATAGTATATTTTGAATATGTTTATGTTAACAATTTTATTTTTCAATCAAGGTATTCATTGGGTTGCTCAATTTTTTCTAAACAGGCCAAAAGAATGTGTCGAATGTCATTAGGGACAAACGTTAGTGCAAATTTTTTGTTATCCTTCGCGTTGTAATATTATCTTATAATTGATTACCCTTCAGTAAAGCAAAATTTAGGTTATGCAAAAAACAAAAGTTGCATAAATATTGTGTTAACGACACTTAAAAATCATATTTTGGTGGAGTTGTTGACTGACTTTATGCTACTCTTCAAGAGACGCTTTTCAAACAGGCCAATTGTTGAGTTTGAGATTGCGGCCCAAGAACAAATGAAAATTACTGAATTACGTCTTCAGAAGCTTTTCTCAAACATAGAAGTATCTGCTTCAAATCAAGTCCAGTCCACCGCCAGCAATGTTAGCAAAGCCGAAGGTACTATTTGTTTTTGTTTTTTTTGTTAGTTTTAGTACATCCGTTCATATTTTTTCAATTCCATGATTCTTTTCTATCTCAAATGTTATAACTATGAATAAGTAAAATTCCGATCCTTTTTGCTATAGGTGGCAATTTCAACCCAATTTACCCTTTCCATTAATGTTCATTTTTTTAATGTAGAAGGTCGGGTGGCCGTTTTAGGAGGACATTTGACTGCTCCAACAATAGTTTCTGATGCAAAATCATCTCCTACACCTACACGGGTTCGCCCACCCATTACTACCCATATACTAGATGTAGCTCGCGGGTGTCCTGCTACTGGAATAGAAGTCCTCTTAGAAATGTACAATGCCAGACAGCCCAGTCCAGTGTTCGGTGACTCGGATAAAGACAAGTGGATAGTGCAAGGCTCATCGACTACAGATAAAGATGGAAGAAGCGGTCAGTTGATGAAAGTGGTGGATGATTTGAGTCCTGGTGTGTACCGAATAAGTTTCAATACGGGAAAATACAATCCAAATGGTTTCTTCCCATTTGTCTCCATTGTCTTTGAGGTGAAGGAGTCCCAGAAGACCGAACACTTTCATGTTCCTTTGTTGCTTTCTCCTTTTTCATTCTCGACCTACAGGGGCAGTTAAGTTTCGACAAGCCATCTGCTGCCATAAATCTGTAAAACTCGGTAATAAAACCTCTTGTTTTTGTTAATAAAATTTCTGCAAGTTATTTGGGACCACAATGAAAGAACCGAGGAGATTGGTCTAAACACGTTTAGTTCGTGTTTAGAACCACCGCTCTTCCTTCCGTTCTCTATAGGCTTGAGATCATCTCAAGTTCTAGTCTAGAAAATGAGCCCTTTATTTCAAGGTAAAATTGGTCCATTTGTTTGTTCCTTTTTTCTGTGAAAAATAAGTTTTTTTTCCTCAAAATGTGAATTATATTACTTAAACAGAATTACAAGCTAGATAGAAACAACTAAATGCATAGGACACACCCCAAGCATATTACAAACAGAACTAGCTAACAAAAACCAGCATTCTAACAAATCATACTATCATTCTATTCTTCTTTCTTAGAAACTGCACACTCCATCTATCTTCAACCTCTTTAATAGTCTTTGAATCTTTCACTACCAAACCTGCAAGCCTTAACCAAACAGTCTCCTTAATGATTTGCACCAGAGTCTTTTCTTCTCTTTTTTCTTCTTGAAAGATCCTTTTATTCCTCTCTTGCCAAATGAAATACACAACAGCCCCAAACACTAGTTTCCTAACAATGCTCCATATGTTTTTATTGTTTGGCAATCTGCATAATTCATCCACAATGTTCCTCCACGTAAAAGCCAAATTTACATTCAAAGTTCTCTGCATTTCTTTCCAAACTTCTTTTGAAAAATCACATGAGAAAAATAGATGTTCAATAGAATCTGAACAACTTTTGCAGAAAACACACTGCAATATATCATTAGGCTTCCATTTTGCAATCCTGTCTTGAGTATTTAACCTATTTTGAATAGCCAACCAGACAATGAAACTATGCCTTGGAACACATTCATTAAACCATACTATCTTGTGCCAATCCACTTTTGGACCACTGCAACATAAATCTTTCCATACATACCTTGTTCCAAACACCCCTTCTTTTCCAGAATTGTCTACCCATACAATTTCATCTTTCTTACCTTCCTGCAGCCTAGGAATTTTATACATCTTAAGGATAGGATATTCATCTTCCCAACCATTAGGCCATTTTCCTTCTCCACTCATTGTTAACTGAGCAACAGTATAATCAATATTCATACCTGCCTCATAGATTTCTCTAGAAGTAACAATTTCATTCAAAGGACCAGCAGTATTCCAATTATCATACCAAGCATTTACTGAGTTGCCATCTCCAATTTTCCATAAAACATGTTTCCTAATCTTATCCCTTAGCTTCAAAATTTCTTTCCATCCCACACTACTGTTAACTTTGGCATTTGCTTCCCAAATATTCTTTCCTTTTAGATTTTCTGAAATGACCCATTTTACCCACAGAGTGTTCTTCTTTGAGATAACATTCCATAATTGTTTAACTAAAAGTACTTCATTCCATAGCTTTAAGTCTTTGATTCCATACACACATGTCTGTAATGATAGCAGTTAGTGGGACAGTTTTAGGTTTGTTCAAAACTGTTGCTGGAACATTAATGGATGTTGTTGACTTTTCACCTAAGGGGTGTGTCTTTCACCAAGAGACACATATTTTCCGTAGAACCACAATTAGGTTATATATATGGTTAAACATATTTTGGTCTTCTAAATATGAACATTTTCATACCAACAAACAAAGTTTAAATCTTTTCATGTTTGCTCTTAGTCTTTAACGATTTTTTTCTATTTTTCTTTTTCGTCTTTGTTGCATTAGAATTTGAGTGTGTTCTTGTCTTATCTCAATACAAATTTCGTGTAACCCAAGGCACAAATAGGGTCGAAATATTGTATTCGGAAAGTGAACTATACACGATTCAAGAATTATCCAAGCAATCTATGATTATCAAGACCCGAAAACCAACAAACGAATACAATATTTATAGATAATCATGATTGGTGAATTCGTGTATAAGTTCTTTGAATATGTTTAAGACATGTTATACAATTCATAAGAACTTGAGAAATTTGAAACAGAACGATGTTGAAGATTGCATGAGAGTTTGGAACATCACACGATTAACAGTATATATATGTTTCTTCTTTCATAAAAGAAAACATATGATTGCTTATTCTGATATCGGGTGGTAACCGAAAGTTTTCTGTTGTTCGTTTGGCCAGTGACTAACCACAAAGATATCTGGATAACAAATAGTGACGTTGTGAAAGGCGAGACGATTTTAGAGACGTTGTGGTAGTATGAGTATTTACCCCCCCCCCCCCACCGTTGCCTGTTTTGTGGCGATTTGGCGGGGGGAAATTTGGGTTTGGTCATGTTTCATTTATTAGCTATCGTCTGGCCTTCTACTGGGGGTCGTATCGGTTGGGCTTTTTGTCTGGTGGAACTCGGGATTATGTATCGGAAGATGGTATAGGAAATTTATTACGTTGGGTATATTAAGTAAGTGGTCTTGAATTCTGGAAACTAGAAGGTCATTGGATAAAGATCTTTGAGGATGCAACAATAAATACTACAGAGTATTTGATATGATATATGGATATTCAAATGACGGAACAAGCCACGGTGGTTTAGTAATACGTATGAGTACGCATTTTCTATTCATCTTTATTAAATTCTTATGCACATAGATAATTACATAAGAGATATGGTAACATGTAGTCAAACATGATAATCTTATGCGTCTATTTGCATGCATGATAAAAATTAACTATAATAAATTTGAAACCGTTGATTTAGTATGTTAGTTTAATGCAACATATATAATTCTTCTAAGTGGTATTGATGAGAAGTATCCATGTCTGATGCATATTTGATTTACGCATGAACATTGGTATGTGTTAATCTTAAACACATGCGTATATATGAAGTATAACTTTCGGTATATAACGTCTTTATATGGAATCATAAAGAAAGACAAACATTTCTGATTTGGCTTGTGCATAATATTTAGCACAAAAATAAATTACATGAAATAAAAGTAATTGTTTATCATTAGTGTAAATTGGTTAAGTTTGTCGGTTATTTCTTTTGTGAGACACAAACATGATACTTATTTATTGCACTATATCAATGGACCTATTGATTATGTCAATTAACTTGATAACAGTTGTTACAATGAGTTATAAATTAACACTCCCTCTTCTTTGTTTGATGCATGATTCATTTGATATGTTGATAGTATGCCAAGCGAAATTGGTTTGGATAATGTGAATGTGGATTCTAGGTAATCCAAGGAAATATAGTTTGGATTGCACCACATTTGAGAATCACATTTTCTTGTTAACTATGGTGAACCATGGGTTGTTAATGTGATGAGTAATCGTTTATGAACCATGCATATATATGTTTATACATGGCTGGTCAGTTTTGATTAATGAAATCAAAATAAGATTTCCACTTGGTTTTATTAATCTATTAAGTGAAAGCAATCATTTGATACTTTCAAAACAGAAATTAAAGTACACGATCTTTATGATGAAAGTGGAATGATGTTGATTGAATTAGTAGGATCTTCCATCTACTGATATATGCCATGTTTATTAGTGAAACTTGTAAGAAGTTGGCATATATTTAGATTATATGTGGATGATAACTAATGTGTTTTTGACATGTTTTGAATCTACATGTTAATTGGCAGAGGTATACTACCCAAAATGTAATGTGTTTATTTCGTCTAATGAATACTAGTATTTGTATATTTAGATGATTTATTTGCAGTTGGGCATGTATCATTTCGTTATATCTACATGATATGGTTTGCCTGTTACTATTCGAGTATTCTTGAATGAAACCATGGCGCATGGTTTAATACAACATGGATTCTTCAAAATTTTGAAAAGATACGATTATTAATGCCATTAAGTTGGATAAATGATCAAGAAGACTAAAAATTTGCAAGCGATGGATTTTACGCTTGGTTGAAGGTAGTCTTGGGATCAAAGGAAAAAGTTGGCCAACATATATTCAACTATGGCATTATAAATCGTTGCATTGTTACTCTAAAGAATTATAATGGTTAAATGACTTGTCATTAAACATACGGTATTATGTTTTAAAGTCAATGTTACCATGTTCATTACATTATGATAATGAGAATAAATTATTAATAGCTTACCACTTGATAAAGAGGTTCGCTAGAGACTTAGTTCACAAAGTCGGAAATAGGGATGAAATTAAAGTCCATTTAAATTCTCTAATGGTGAGACACCCAATTCCATTCTAATACAACGTTAGAAGCTGAATTCAATGCGAAAAGCTCAAACTTAGAGCTTGGAACACATGTTTTATTATCCTAAGGAATGTGTTCAGACCTGTAAGATAAAGAGGTTGAAGTTTATCTTCTTAATAGTTTTTTTTTTGAAAAAGTGCATCGCAGGGCATGATTAAAAGAATCTACCTATATGAGTATGAAGTTTTGCCGCTTCAAGAAGTTTGGACTTTGGCTTCCTATATGCTCATGAATGGATATGGACGCATGGCTTGTAAAGCGTCAAGTATAAACATTGGAAACTTGTGTGTATAATATCTTCAGGTTATAAAATATTTAAACTTGGAAACCCTTGTGTGTGCGTGTTGTGTATAATTATCTCAAGTATTCAAAATTGTTGTGTGTTGTGTACCGTTTGACGGTACTGTGTGTTTTTTTTGGGTTTCTTCAATGGTTTTTTTTTACGACACCCCACCCGAATATTGAGATTTCTCCGAATTTTTGGAATGTTGTAATAATTATTATACTAAGATGAAAAAATTCAATTAAATCGCAAAGACTTTTTCATTTATGCACAAGTTTGATTTGTTTTGATTAGTTGGGAAGTGAAATCAAGGATTACTCGAAATAAAGGCGAAGGAAGAGAGGAGGGAGGAGGAATTGTAGGAGTTGTTGGTTTGAAATCAAAGATTACACTAAAATGGAGGAGGATTGTTGGTGATTTTAGTGTCCTTGAGCATTTTGTGTAATAGTGATTTACCAGAGACCAAATGGATCAAAGTTAAGCTATAATATGAGTTAGGCGGTTCAGAGTGCAACCATTTCGTATAAGTTTATTTGACCACAAGTCAAATGTTGGTTATAGGAATATTAGCGACATTTTATGGAGTCACCAAGTCTTTAGGGGCGTCACTAAAGGCTGCAACCATTGTGACAGATTCAAAGTATCGCTAATGAAAGGTTGTTTTTTACTATTGTCAAAAGTCATGACTTTAATGAAAGGACACAACTTTTCAATACAACCAACCGTATGTTTATATATATAAAATGAATTTGGTCATATACAAAAAGATATATGGAAAATATATTTTTTATATGAACAATATCAAAACAACACATACAATCTTTTTTCATGTTTTTGCTCTAATTACCAACATTTGTTAGTATAACGGTATAACCTTGACTATTTCTGGAGCACAATTGTATCATTTGGTTGATACTATATTTTGTGATAGTGATGTTTTTTTAGTATTGAAACATATCGGTCCAAAAAACTTGTTTCAGCTAATGTTTTACCTCCTACTTCTTTTACAACTAACCTTGTATCATAAACTAAATATATAGTCCATTTCTTCTTAATCTAATTGTAGTACGAAAGAAGAAAGTTTAAATGTTACTCTTTAATAGTTATCTTGGCTGGAGTGTGTTCTTTTAATAAACTGATGCAATATCTAGCTGCTTTTTAAGCATATGAAATTTACGTCTAATTGGATCATTTAACTATTGTGCATTGAAATTTGGCTCTATTGGCTTTTGTTCGTTGCATATAATGAAATGACACCATTGGGGGCTAAAAATAGGTTATGAAAACAACCTAAATTTAATGACATTCATATCTTGACTTATTAAACTCTTTTTTTTTTTTTTGGTGAAACACATTACTCACAAAGCAACATCTTTATTCTTTTGTTGCACCATCCAAAATATATACAAACAAGTGAATAACCAACATTTAAAATCGGGTTTGGTGACGTGAGATCTACATTTTGGTTCTTAAAAACATTATCCATGGCTTATGCAGTCATTTCATTCTTTTGGTTTTGGTAAGGGTTTTACTATACAAATAGTGTCATTTTACATGTTTTCTTTTGTTTAGAATCTTTTAGCAAGGAATTTGTTGGTGTAAAAAGACACTGATAAGTATACTTTGATTATGTTTTTTAGTTCTATGGAAGACATGGATCTTCGTCATGGTCATGGCCATAATATTTATGCGACATGTTCTCGAGTCTTAGATGTGAATTATAACATGGTGAGTATTATTTGTTTAAGGGTTTTTCTGCACATGTTAAGGTGAGGACATCAGGCTGTGTGTCACAGCCTGATTGGCCAGCAGTTATTTGTGGGGCCTGATAGTGATTAATAACAATAACTGCTGACCAATTAGGCTGTGACACACAACATGTGTCCCCACCTTAACATGTGCCCCTGGGGCACATGTTAGAAAAACTCTTTGTTTAATTATTCTTTTTCTAGCAAAAGTGAACATTTTTATTTATCTTTACTAGTTTCTCGTGCACGCACGGGGCTTAGACATTATGTTTTTTTAATATATGTATGATTTTTTTTATAAATTATGTTATAAAGTATTATCGAAATCATATGAAGAGAATATATTCATATCTTTTATATATTATATTAACTTAAGGACGATTAGTACTCCCTCCGTCCCTAAATAAGTGTCCACTATCGACTTTTAAAGTCTTTTTTCATCAACTTTGACCTTAAATTATTTTGTTTATGTTATATAATAGTTAATGAAAACTTTATCAATGAAAGTACATTTAAAACCCAATCAATTCATATATTTTGCATCAAGTATTATATAACACAAAAATAAATAATTAAGGTCAAAGTTGCAAAAGTTTGACTTCAAAAGTCAATAGTGGACACTTATTTAGAGACGGATGAAGTAATTTTTTTTCTTTTGATTTACCTGTTTTTTAACTCGACATTGCGAGCGGACTAATTTCAGCAAAACTACTCTTTTAGGTAGCCCGAATTCTGCTCAAGTGAACCTTCGAGGCCACAAGAGGATTAATTTTCTCTTCGTTATATTCAAACCATTGACCTCCACTTTGAAAGACGGATATTGTTATCGTTGGGTATGCAATTGATATTGTATATGTCTTATGATTATAGTTGCATTATTGTGTCATCTATACTTAAGATTCATGGTCTTACTTTGTGTTAAAACATGTAAAAATTTAGCTTCACAATCGAATTTAAAAGCATCAAGTTGAGTTATTAAAAACGTCAATATTTATAGAATATAGAAAACTAAAAAACTCAAATAAGTGTTATGTTT